>JASANE010022977.1:0-57044 GCA_030248225.1 Trileptium ribeirensis
AAATAACAGTTAAATTTCAGTATCAAATATTACTCGTTTAGGAACGTTTTTGAATCAAAATAACATAGCTTTTTGTACCATTAGATTGATGCCGCAGGCCTACGGGACCTTGTCACGAATATTAGTCATTCTGATTGCACTCCAATGTACCACCCACATAGTAAATGGAACCGCCCGTGCGGAGAAAAGGGAACGATTCAACCATGAGCCGAGAGGTTCGGTCCGGAGGAGCGAGCCCCAGAGGGGGACCACTATTTCAGGCACTTAATTCATTAACCCTTACTCGAGTAATAATTACTTATTAAACTATTATAGTACGTTTGTATTGTGAATTGTCGTTGATTTTATTAATTGCTTCTTACGGACTCAATTTCACTATATCATTGAGCCGTCGCCAATCATCTATTCGGACGCAACTTCGTTATATTATTGAGCCGCCGTCAGTAACTTATTCGGACTCGACTTCGCCAATTTGCCGAGCCGACGACAATCGCCGCCGAATAATAACGGGACATTTGTCGTATTATTGGGTTCATTTGGTCTTACTAATTGGTTATCTGGTCGTGCCAATAAAACTATTAATAATAATAATTGGGTTATCGGTTATATTAATTGGGATATTGGTAATAATAATTCGGGTTGCTGGTCTTACTAATTGGGTTATTGGTAATAATCATATTCGGGTTATCGGTAATAATAATTCGGGTTGCTGGTCTTACTAATCGGGTTTATTGGTTATAATATTTGGGTTATCGGTAGAAGTACTTAGGGTAAATCGGTCGATAGAGTCCGGTTATTGACAATATTAAACGGGTTATCGGTCGCGTTAATTAGGTTATTGGGCTATTCGGCATTCAAGGAGGAGGACTATTGGGACTATTGGAATTGGTCGCCAGTATTAATTGCGACCTCGAAACAACATCGTCGATCCATTTGTTGGGAACGCCGCGCCGTGGAAATCGAAATCGACAGCTAATCGACCGTCGCGTCAATTCGAACAACGCGTCAATCATAATATCGCCGCCGACCAAAAATCGCCGATCGAGTCGCTGGAGTGCCGTACCGTACCGACCTCGAACGCTAGTGGAGAAATTCGTGGAACCGAAGAACATTGTTATCGCCGGACTGGGACACTGTAAACTTTTGCGATTGTCATTATAATATAATTGTTGTTGCGTATTTTTCGTTTTGTAAAGTACCGATATTTGTGTGAATTGCCAGTGAACGGGCCAGAGTCTTGAAGTGAGTAGGTCAAAATTTTAAAGAGTAGAGCCTGTATTTTCGAGAACTCGATATTAACCAACAGAAAATTATAAAATTTTGAGTTGAAATCGATAATTTTCGATGGCGAACCGACAAGAATACCCCATGACCGATCTCGGAGAATATGTAGAACCGTATGATAATCTTTTTAGTAGTCTTGCTCACGATATCGCTTTTGGAAGAACTCCTAACTCCCCACTGTGAAGGAAATAATGGAGATTTACCACCTCTCCCCGATCCCTCGAAAGATACTTTAGGTGCCTTGTTGCAACATCTTGTTAAACATGCTTCTGCGACAACCATAATACCTCTCCGCGACATGCCGACCTTTGAGGGAAAACCTGGAGGTCAGGATTTTGAAGATTGGATTCGAATGTTTAATCGATTGGCTAGTGCCAATAATTGGAGTGATGAGCAAAAGTTAACGTGTATACCCGCATTATTGAGAGGACCTGCTCGAGAGGCCTATGCAGGCCTGACCCCGGCTCAACGACGAACTTTTGACGGTCTGGTCTATAATTTACGCTTCTTATTTTCGACTTGGCGTCGCCCAGAGAAATCGCTAGCTGGCCTTTGCAGTAGGAAGGAAGGTGCCGAGGAAACAGTCGCTATATATGGCTTAGAATTGCAAAAGTTGTGTGACCGAGCATTCCCCGATGTTGACCCTCCACAGAGGGATTCGCTGCTCCGCAAATTTTTCCAAAGAGGATTACGTGTAGAATTACGCAGACAAGTGTTGAACCAAATTCATGAATGTCTTACTTTTCGTGATATGTTAGAAGTTGCTAAGCGATATGAGGATGCGATATCTGACTGTCCTGAACCGGACACCCCCGCAGTAGTAAGCAAACCGCGCCCTACTAAGGCAGTTAATGCTCTTCTCGAGGAACCTGGAGAAGGAGTAGTCACACAACTTCAGTCAGTATTAGAGGATCACCGCCGCGTAAGTAAAACTAATAATGCTACGATAAACCGATTACTCGATGTAATCGACCGCCGAGCAGGAGCCCCGCAGAAATTGAACGCGCTTGCGCAGCCGTACGCAAACAATTCGCAGCCAGTAGCATCGCGTCCGCAGATGCCATTAGTAAATTGTTTTCGCTGTGGCCAGAATGGTCACTATGCTCGATATTGCCCGACATTGGCATACCCTACGCCAGAACCAGCAGGTGCTGTAGCGCGAAGACAGCAGCCTGTCGATGCATATGCCTCCAGCTATGTACAGCGTGGAGCCCAGCCTAATCGCTTAGGAGTCTCAAACGAGCCTTATCGTAGCAATCAATTTAGCAATGATGCAATGAACAGTCTGGACAAGTAAACGCAATTGCAGTAACTGACGGACAGTATGACAGTGACGGATATTTAACCGCTGTGGACAACTATAGTGATTATGACGAAACTGATGGTGGTGATGTGTTCGCTCGACATGTGAACGTGGTCGTAACCGCTCCATTTGATGACGCTACGTGTCACACTCGGAGTCGCGAGTCGTCATACTCGACCGACCATGTTACCACCGACGAGTTAATTGAAATGGACGAGGACATTTGTGAACGTGAAGGGACATATTACGACTATGAGGGCGAACTTGTAAACAGTATAAATAGTACTAAGGTAGATAAGGTTAGCAAAGAAGAGATATTGGTGATCTGTAGTAATTCGTCCGAAAATGGAAAAGAACCTTCTGTAGGTAGTTCAAATGGTTACGAGATAGGCCAGGATGTAGCAAATGAGACTATAGATATAGTAAAGGAAAATATGGAAGTAGTGGATAATTGTTCTAGTGTCTGTGATAATTTTCCGGTAGCCGGCGCCGATGAGATAAGTCCGTGTGGGTTTGATAATTTTCCGGTAGCCGGCGCCGAAGAGATAAGTCCGTGTGGGTTTGATGATTTTCCGGTAGCCGGCGCCGAAGAGATAAGTCCGTGTGGTCCGGTAGCCGGCGCCGATGAGATAAGTCCGTGTGGGTTTGATAATGCCGGTATGCGCCCTGGGACCACCTCCTGTAGGATTTCCGGGATCCCCAGCTCTTTGGAGATGATTGATATTGATGTTGATGTTGATGAAGCTGAAAATAATTTTAATTTTTATTCCTCCTCTGAGACTGGCCCATGTTGTGTAGTGAGAGAGAATATTGGTCACTGCGATGTATCCCGCATAACTGCCGTCAGGGCGGGTGGTAACGCTCGTAGCGACCGGATTTCGGCTACGTCGATGTATCGCGCAATGGCGTTTACGCTCGCCGCGTCCGGGTCCAATAGTTATATAAGTTGTTCAGCTAGTAATAATAGAAGAGTTAAGGATCCAGGCGTAGAAGCCACTAATAATTCTATGGTTCAACCTGCCCAGCCTTCAAGTGCTCTGCCGTGTGAGGTATCCATGAAGTCTGTAGAGAAGTGGGATGAACCAGGGATGATGGAGACTGATTCGGCCGAAACCAGAGCTCATTCGGTAGCGATCAGTCCTAGTCCCGTTCAAAATACTAAGGATTGTGTATATCCGTGTCATGAGTCGTATGGTGTGAATGTGTGTGAAACGGACGGCAATGTCAGTCGTCCTGTTGTTGAATGTGATGTGTCATGTGTATCTCCCTTTAGCCGCGCTTTAGAGAATAGTGATGAGATTGATATTGTTGAAGTTTGTTTAAAACCGGCTGATATTATTATGGGGCAGGAGGTGAATTTCCCACCCTCACCGACCAGGGGTTCTCCAGTCATTGGGTCCTTCCTTGATGCTGACCGGGGCTGCCCTCGTCGCCCGTGTCCATGTGGAGGTACTGAACGATTCGCGACCGTTCGGACTGAAGAAGCGCATGTGATCGTTGGGGCTGAAATGATTGCCTGGGGTCCATCCAGACATGGGAGTGAAGTAGATGGGTGATAGAATTTGACCGATTGAAACACTGTAAGGTTCCACTTGCGTCCACCGTCGAAGTGATGAGGTGATAGAATTTGACTCTTCCACCCTCGGTGAGTCTGCATCTCCCGTCGTTGGAGCGCGAAACGACGGTCCTGTTGATGAAGTTAAAGCGAACTGTTGTGTGAATGTTGTTGCTGTTGTTGATTCAAATGTTGTTGGTGATAATGCAGTGGATGTTGTTGAGGTTGTTGATTCAAATGGTGTTGCTGTGAATGTTGTTGAAACCCCTGCTGATGTTGTTGATTCTGTGGATGTTGCTGATTTAAACCCGTTGAGTTCGCGAAATTCAGTTAAGGAAACTGCGGTTGACCTCTCATGTCCATGTGGAGGTAGAGAGTAAGTTGCGTACTGCCTCACCGAGAAACGAGCATGATCATTGGGAGTAAACAGAGTTATATATCGACCTGCCTGGGGTCTGTTCAGGCACGGGCCTGTAGCATTGGGTCTTCAGGAGCCGATCGATCGCAGTGCCCTGATACTGAAGTTGTAGAAGTTAATGATTTAAGTGATGTAGTTGATAGTAATAGAGTTGTTGAAGATAGTAATGAACATGATGTAGTTGAAGTTAGTGAAGTAGTTGGAGCTACTAAAGAAGTTGATCTTAATGAAGTAGTTGAAATAAGTAAAGTTAGTAATGTAGGTAATGTAGTTGAGTTAAGTGAGATTATTAGTAAGGAAAAGGTTAGTGAAGTAGATGCCCAGATCGGGACAGATTGTGAGATTCCAAATACAGAAGATGATAATAATAGTAGTAATAATGATGAATCAGATAGTGAAAATGAGGACGAGCAAGAAGTTTGGCTATATTGGCAAGATCCCTATAGAGCCTGTTACCGTAGGCAAGATACGCCGCCGCCACACGAGTGGGACTCGACAGGTAAATGGGAATGCCAACGACCGAGTAAGGTATGTAGTCAAGCCAGCGAGACTGAGTTAGTAGTTGAAAATAATATGAGTAAGGATTTAAGTCTGAGTGAAGAATCGCTAGTGAGCGAAGAATCTAGTGAGGATGAAGAGTGTGATCAAGAAATTGCTAAGATTATGGAGCATAGTGAAGATGTAGTACAAGCGGAGGATCCTATCGAAGGAGTGCCAAGCATGCCTCTGGGTAATTTAGGTGAATCCAATAATGAAGAAGCAAGGGATGTGGAGTCGGGTGACGATCCGAATCTGCTGAACTTGCATTGTAGCTCCGAAATAGAGCCCTCTAGTCGGATATCCTCATTAGAATTTAATGCAACGCCTGGCACGTTCTTGTTAGAAGGGACCGAAGTTGTAAATGATAATGATAATAATAATATAGACTTTAATTGGACACAAGAGACTTTGTTGGAATGTGTGAATGAGGAAAGAACAAGACGTTTACGTGAATTGGACGAACGCTTGCATAAGTTATTCCGATTGGATTTTGACAACAATGTACCTATTGAGTTTGGAACTTTGAGAGCGATGACGAATGAAGAACGTAACATACTGTTAGGACCGGACTATATGTTCACCATTCCCAGCGAGAAAGTGAAAACAATGAAGTACCGTTATCCACGAATCGAATTTACTCCATTTCAACCCAATCCAGGAGACCGAGACGAAGGTCGGATGAAAAATGCAGAGTTTATGGTACCCGATAAATGTTTAGGCCTCGAATGGCATTGTTTACCACAACGAAGAATTCTCTTTTACAGACGTACCCTTATCGTAATAGAACAACTAAATAATCTAGCTCGCCTGTTTGAGATACGTTCGGACGCATGTAGCCAGCTAGAACTCAAAAGAGATGCAACTGTTTTAGCTCATTTATTAGGTGTAGTTTCACCGATAGAACACAGAACCACAGGAATTTACTTAAGTATCATAGCTTTAGCCTCCTTGGAACTTCTCCTAGAATTGGTGGGTAAATGCGTGAATGGCCACACGCTCCGCCAGGTAATGGAGGAAACCTATAAGGCTGAGTTAAGTTATCGACCCACTTGTTTGAAATGCGGAGAAAATCATCTTGACCTCTCCAAGTCCCTGATTCTTCCCGAGAGTGAATGCTATTTTGACGGTTATTATGGAAGATGGAGCTATACCGGAACCTGATTCACCAGTTGTGCCTTTATCGATTTAGACGGAACTATTTGGCCTCGTTGGTCATACCTCATAGGATTAGGAACACAGTCAGCCAGAGTAAGCTACTGTAATAGCAATCTTGAATTCCACGAACAGATCAAACAAGCTCCGAACACACAACATTTGAGAATGAATGTCATAGACAGGATCGCCAGAAACTGGTAAAGGCCCAGTTGCAACTACTAAGACACTCAGTAGCCTCGTTAACATGTGAAGCTCCAGTACGAAGTACCTCAGTAGAAGACCTCGATCAGCAGTTAGCTGATGCGATGGCGGAATATCTAGATGAAACGGACACCGACCCTGATACGGACAACAATCAGATTAACGAAGATATTAGTCTTCCTTGTCAGGAAGAAGTAGAATTAGAACAAGTCCCCGAGAAACCTCAACAGACGCCAGTCGCGTCTCAACCATCCGTTGGATATAGGACTAACACCTTAGTTAACGGTATTTGTGGAGTTCTTTTAGTTATGTGGTTGGCATTGATATCAACCACTCACGCAGTTTCGACGCCGATGAGCGAGAAAATATCCCGTTTAGGAGTTGTAGTCAACTCTCAGGTAGGAGTTGTGGTTGAACCTCAAGGACTAATGATCACGTCAGATCAACTTACATATTTACCAGTAGTTTTACAGCTAACATTAAGACATTGGAGACCAGACATGAGAGCTCCCTCAGATGAAGTTACCCCTTGCCTACTATACAACGCGGATGGCGCGTGTTCATCCGATTGTTGCTACTGGAGCAATTGCACCACTGACCCACAGTTGTACAAAACCATGCGAGAATTAGGAACAGAGTTAAGTGGGACTTACAATGGAGTTTTGGATATTAGTTACTACTCAAACCTTATGCGCTCATTCTGTGACAATAACCTACATTTCTGTCATAATGACCCTAAGAGAAACAAGCGTGTCGTTACGCTTATTGCAGCTGCCGCTGGAGCAGTGTCAGGATTTTTAGGAATGGGAATGTCCATCTCCAATGGCATTCAGATACATAATATGGGAAACCAAATGCACGCTATAAGGACGTACATGAGAGATACCTTGGAAGCTACCCTACGTAACACGAAAGAAATTAAGAAGTTGACCCAAGCAAACGAAGAGTTATATGCATTCCTACACCACAGCATGCAGGAAGTAGTTGATATGGTAGAACAGGTTAGATGCTCACAACATAGAGCAGTCATGCAAGTGAACCAGATGTTGCTTATCCATACAGTTCGAGCTAACATTCGATCGTCCGTCCAAGCTATAATGCAGTCTATGTTGAGTGGAGAATTAACGCCGACAGTCGTAGATGCCCTAATGTTAAGACGTTTATTTGAAATGGATCCCAGAATTTCCCAGTCGATTTTAGCCCGTGAGCCTAATTTAGCATACCAATTTGGACGTGTTTTACCAGTTAATGTGGACTTGAATACTTTTCGATTCGGATTTATTTTGCAGTTACCATTACCCGCTACGAATGATGTAAGACCGTATTTTCGCATATATAACACCGGCTGGAATGTACCCGCTACTAGAACGCATGTAAAATTACCGCTACCTGAATACGCAGCCCGCGTATCTTCATCGCGCTTTGAAGTATTGAATTTCACCGCTTGCAAACGCCGTCCAGGCATTGCATTTTGTGAACCGCACGCGCTAGTAACTGATCAACGCATACATTGCCTTGATTGGATTATCTCGGGTGACCTCGTCTCTGAGTACACCAAATCAAAATGCCAAAACCGTTCTCTAATCGGACCACTCGACAATGGTACCGATGTCTACACTACTATGCAAGGAGTCTTGCTCCGTACTTCGGAGGAGAAACTCGTAATCACGGACAAACGACATTTCGCACATATTATACAAGGACAAAGCAGAATAGTGCCCGACCATGGAGTCGTTTGGATGCCACATGGCAATTACACACAGTTAATTGTAGGATCACTTATGTTAACAAGCATGTTACAACCTGAGGAACTAATGGTTAGAGTTGGCCCTAATATCTCCCTGGATCAGTTGTCTAATACCAAGCTAAAACCGCTTACTTGGAGTTCATTAGAAAACGCCAAATCAATTAACCTACAAGTAGCTCAAATAGCGAAGGACCAGCTACATAAAGTTATAGCCCTTCCCGCACTTGAGTATACTGGACTCTCACCATACGGAATAATCACTATCGTAATAGGCATCATTGTACTAGGTTATGACCTCTATAAGTGCAAACTACCTCTTAGATGTCCCCATCGTTTACCCAGATGGTTCTCTGGTAAAAGCCGAGTGGATAACCGCCCGATTGAACTAACACCGACCACCCAATGGATGATGTCTTCACCTGAAGCATCTACCACTTCTTATACCGACGAAGCACATGCTATGACGCCGCTACAGAAAGCGGAAAGTACGGCATCTTTGCCGTCCCCCGATAGAATTCGTAGAACTAGTAGAACCCCGCGTCGCTATACAAGGAAACGCCCTACTCCAAGCGCTCCTTCTGATGAAGGCATGGTATTTATCGACGATGGAGAGTTATTCGCTAACCCCATCCGTCGACTACGTAGTCGATCTCGTACCGGTGACGTAACCAAACGAGTCAATGCACTCAAAGCTAATAACACCCCGTTGCTTATTAACACCACTATTTTAGGAACACCCGTAAACACTCTTATTGACACTGGAGCGGACGTCTCCATTCTATCTCAAGCTACAGCCGCCCGATTAGGATTAGTACCCCGCGAATCTACAAATACGAGAATAGTTTCTGCCACGCAACAAGAACTTTCCATAAGCGGAGTAGTGAAAGTACCTATAACTATAGGAACCCTTACAGTTCCCTGTGAATTTCAAGTCACAAATGACACTCCGTACGAATGCATTTTAAGAACTGATTTTATGGCTTTCTTACCACAAGTTGCCATAAATTTTAAAGATCGTTGTCTAGATCTATCAAATGGTTCGGAGAAGTACTCTGTGCCTTTTGCCGACCAAGCGGATTATCACCCACCCGTGATCAATGTCGTAAGTCGACAATACGTTCAAGTACCCCCTAATACTGAACTATTCATTAATGCAATACCCGAAATTGCACAACCTCTTATAGGACAAGCATTATTCGTCCCAGACCCATTAATACTAGATTTAGCAATCGCTCACGCTCTGGTTCTAACCGGACAGCGATTAATCCCCGTAGCCGTAATGAATTTTGGAAATCTCCCTACAGCAGTCCATGCAGGACAGACCATAGGACACATCGAAATCCTCGATGACTCTGCCGTTGAACTCTTGTACGATCAGAATAATCTTCTACTAAATTTGGGACCGCCCAAAAGGGTTAAGCAATGTAACAGGTTAGGACTAACAACCGATAATGTCGTACAAGTCATTAATGAACAAAAGAAAGCGATCGACACTGAACGTTCGATCCAAATTCTTAGCGAGATTAATTTCGCTAATACTTCTATGACTCCCTTCCAGTTGAAACAACTCAAAACCGTAATTTCAGAAAATTCGGATGTCTTTAGTACTCATCCATTTGATTTAGGCAGATGTGGCATACATCAGCATAAAATTAATACTGGAAATGCTAGACCAATTAAACAAGTTCCGTATCGCCTTGCCCACTCTTTAAGAGAACCCCTACGGGAAGAATTAAATAACATGGTTGAAGCCGGATTAATAACATGGGGATCGCCCATAGTATATGTAACCAAAAGTGACGGAACATTACGCCTGTGTGTCGACTTTCGTAAGTTGAACCTAGTTGCCGAAAGAGACGTATATATACCCTCTATCGTATTGACGATATTTTAGGATGTCTTCGAGACACTAAATTTATGTCCAGTTTAGACTTAAACAAAGGATTTTGGCAACTTGAACTAAATCCGGAAACGAAGGAGAAGACCTCTTTCGTTACCGTTCATGGACAATATGAGTATAACGTTCTCCCCTTTGGTCTAAATTCTTCCCCCGGAGCGTTTCAACGATGCATGTCAATAGTACTCAAAGGACTAGAATGGGAACGATGTTTGATATACATCGACGATATCTTGATCTTTTCCCCTAGTTTCGATAGACATCTAGTAGACTTGGTCACTGTATTGGACTGATTTCGAAAAGCTAATCTTAAGCTAAAGCCATCAAAATGTCAATTTGGACAGAAACAACTCAAATACCTAGGTCACATTATAAGCTCTGAAGGAGTAAGACCTGACCCTGAAAAGACCGTTGCCATCGATAATTATAAACGTCCTGAAACCCTGAAACAACTCCAAAGTTTCCTAGGCCTTGTTGGATATTACCACAAATTTATACCCCAGTACTCAGATATTTGCGAACCCTTGAATGGCCTTCGCCGAAAAGATACTGAATTCAAATGGACACCCCAGTGTGAGGAAGCTTTTAACAAATTACGAAAAGCCTTGGTAGAAGAACCTTTGTTAATTTACCCTGATTTCACTAAACCGTTTGTCTTACAGACAGATGCCTCTGGTTACGCCTTAGGAGCTGTCTTATCCCAGAAAACCGATAAAGGAGTACAACCTATCGCTTATGCTAGTAAATCCTTAGTAGACTATCAACGTAGGTATCCCGCTATTGAAATCGAAGCCTTGGCCATACGTTGGGCCGCCCAGCATTTTAAACATTACCTATTAGGACATGAATTCCACGTAGAAACCGACCATAAGCCGCTTAAGGCTCTTTTTGATCGGCCTCCGCGAAACTCGCGCTTGGCCCAATGGATAATGAATTATTAATGGAATTTGGTGGTTTCGATATCACCTACCGGCCTGGAAAGGCCAATGCAAACGCTGATGCTCTTTCCCGAGACCCACAACACGATATAGAAGCCCCATTATCCTCAGATAATGAAGAAGAACAGGACGAAGAAGAGGAATACCGTAAAAGAGTAGCCATGTTGTCGCGAAAGAATGGTTCAAAACGTAAAAGAAAGGATGAAATCCCCGAACAGAGAGCAGCGAACGATAAGTTCGTTAAACGGACGCTTCAGAAATTGCAACAAATGATGCCTAATGCAGAAGTACCTAAACTGACGGAAGGATTACGTAGAAGAATATTAGATACTTACGGTGAACCCGAAATAGTTAGTAGTCCTCAAGACTATGTCATCGTAGGCTCAGGAGTTATAGGAAGCCCTGAACCAGGTCCTAGTGAACAGGACCCTGGTCCTTCAAGTGTACCCGATCCACCTCAGGAGGATTCCCCTCCTCTGGTAAGCCAACCCCAAGCAATACCTGAGAAAGAAACTTTCGATGCCTTAATCAAAGTAGTATATGCTTGTGAGAGCCCTATAGTTCTGTTAAGACCTGAACAAGTAACAAGACACTGGAGAAGGCTTATATTTACCACACTTTAGCCAAGAGCCAGATAAGAACTTAGTAACAATTATTCCTCGATTACAACAACAAGACGACAAGTTTGGTCCTATTCGAACATATTTACAGAAAGGAACTCTTCCTGAAGAACCTAAAAATGCTGTCACACTAAAATTAGAATCACACCATTATCGTATCTGCCCTACAACACAAATCTTATATCTGCACCCAATATTACCAAACGATCATCGCCCGAAACTTTGTGTTCCTCGTCGACTTATTCCCCATATCTTGAAGCATGAGCACGATACCCTATTTGGAGGCCATCACGGCCGTGATAGACTTATGAGTAAACTTAAGCAATTTTACTATTGGGAATACATGAGTAAACATGTTGAAGACTATGTGAAGAGATGCGTAACCTGCCAAAAGTCTCGTAACTTACCTCAAAATGTCCGAGCTGCCCTAGGCGACCTACCTCAAGCCAGCGCCCCTATGCATCGGATGTACGTTGACATCCTTGATATTCGTATCCAATCCCGTACTGGAAATAAGTACGTACTTGCTTTTATTGATCAATTTACGAAGTTTGTTATTGCCGTCGCCATCCATAACCAAACAGCTCGCGCTGTAGCCCAAGTATTTATCAAAGAAGTTGTATGCCGACATGGCGCACCTGCTGAATTAGTATCCGACCAAGGTTGATGTTTCATTTCCGACCTCATGCAAGCCTTATGTGCTGAACTACGTACCTTCAAGCGTGAAACACTAAGTTATAATCCGAAAGCCAATGGCGAAATAGAAAGATTTAATCGCAGCTTACTTTTCTTGTTACGAGCAGCCCTACCGTCTGGTGATCATACAACCTGGAATGAACTGTTACCGTATTGTATAATGTCTTATAACTCATCAGTGCATACAACTACCCGATACCCTCCGTTTTTGTTGATGTACGGATATTATCCCAGAGTTCCAGGAGATATATCCTCGCCAGCTGACTGGGAAAAGTACCCCGGAGCTGAAGCCTATCGTACTAATGTCCAAAGATGGCTTGCCACTATTAGAGAAAATGCATACCGTTCGATGCAAGCCGCCTGTGAATACCGTAAGCAGTATTATAACCGGAAAACTAAAATTCCTCCATATAAAGTTGGAGATAAAGTGTGGGTATATCGATACCACACAACCCCTGGATTATCGCGTAAACTTGAACAAAGATGGTGTGGACCGTATCAAATATTAAAGGTCATACCGCCATGTCTCCAGATACGCCTTACAGCGCAAATTCAAGCGAAAAGGCATCTTGTGCATTTTAATCGCACTAAACCCTGTTATCGCCCACTTCGTACTTTTCCAGGTATGGAAGATCCGTTACATGACGTACCTGATGAACATTTACAAACCCCATTGGAACATCCCACTGAAACGATCAACGCCGATCGTCTGTTTATCCGCGACGTCCAAGCCGCGGACCGTGATGCAATCGCTGAAATGCGACAATCATTTGCTCCTGAATATTCCAGCGAACAAGCGGATGAAACCGAACCTGCGGATGACGTTGAGCCCGCAGCGAATTTAACCCAAGCACAAGCTGATATTAACTTAGCCGCCATGGATACTAATATACCTAACCGAGTACCTATAGTTGATCCTAACCGGACGCCTCAATATGATTGGCCCGGAATTTCCCAAGAACTTATCACTCAAAACGTATCTCAATTACCTTATTTACCAGATGACTACACTGGTCCTCTGCCTGAATATGGCGAACATACAGTACCTATAACGCGGAAAGAATACCGCAAAACTGATGAATTATTATCACCTAACTTCGAAGGATTCGACGAGTTTGGAAACCCGATCCTTGCGCCTCAAGCTACTTTACCCGCTGAGGAGGAACAATTCCCTCACCGGAAGACTCCGTATTTATTACCCGCTGAGGAGGAACAATTCCCTCACCGGAAGACTCCGTATTTATTACCCGCTGAGGAGGAACAATACCCTCACCGGAAGGCTCCGTGTTTGTTACCCGCTGAGGACGAACAATTCCCTCACCGGACGCCCCCGTATTCAACTAGCCCGTATAATCGCTGCGATTTAGAATTAGCTGCCACTTAGACACCGAAACCCGATTATCCCGCTGGCTTACACCCCGAACAGATTATGGATTCACCGGAACCGAGTGAGCCACTGCCTATGGCCACTACTACAATGCGAGGAAATACCGCATTTGTTACTACCCCTGAACAGGACGCACCTGTATCAGCGCTACCCCAATACAAGTTTCGTGAAGAACCGATACAGCCCAAGCCTTTTCCTGGAGTACCAGAAGGCGAACCAATTCCTCGTTATCGTGCACCGTCCCCTGATGATTCGTAATATCAGAATTACTGTAGTAACGCTTCAATGGATTCTGAACCTAATGTAACTGTAACTCAACCCCGTTCATTTAGTCGATTGCTCTCACCGGATGACTTATCTCCTGTGAGACCTACAACATTCTCCCCACCATTTAGAGATGATCACGTTGGACCTTACCATCTTCGAACTCGAAACACACAAGTCGAACCACCTCCTAAACCACCTAGACAATCTGAAACAGTACACACAAGAGACCCTTACATACCAGAAACAGCATTTATGGGAAGACATACTAGGAGAAAGATAGCTGAAGAAGTCATACGAGACTTCTTAGCTGAGGAAGAGGAACGAAGACGTGGATTAGTAGAAGGAACTGAAAGCAGTTCCCAAGCTGCAACTGAATTATTAGAACACTTCGCAGGAAGTACAACACCTGTACCAGAAACCGCACGTTATTTACATGAACAAGTACAACCACTTTTGGAGGAGACAATTACTAAGACCCGCCGAGGTCGACCTCGAAAGCAAAGAGTAGTAATTGAAAGTGCATCAGAAGAATCAGAAACTGAGTTAAACAGAATCAGACAAGGAATAGCGCGAGTACTCAGTGATGACGAACCTACCCCAACCGCTTCGCCGCAACGCAGTCGCAACTCGCAGCGTGGCACACATGCAAATCCGCGCACTATTAATAATGTTAAACAAGTAATTGCAAGTACTGACGCACGTAGGCATACGCAAACCGCAACTAATGTCACTTGGACCAGAGCTGGATCGTCAATGATACCAAAAATGGGAACTAAAACTTATAGTTTACGTAAACCGATCATGTCGCAGAAAGATAATGTCAGTCAGAAATACCCAATACCTGTAACAAGAAGAAGTGAACGTGTCCAAAGACAGGATATACCAACCAACCGCCGTGAAATGCCATATCGACAAGCCCACGAACGCCGTTGGCAACCACCCGATACAATTCCGACCGCTGAAGCCTTCCGTAGATTGGCCCAGCGACCTGATGAAGACCGTGCCGGTCGAAGGCAAACGATCTCTGTCCGACCACCGACACGAACCGACCCTTCCAGTAGACAAGCAAATAGCCGACCAATGTATTCACCTTATTTGGATTTTATGGATCAACTTGGTGCCGAACATATCATTCGACACCACCCTGAAAGAATCCCAAATTACCCATGGGGACGTAGACCACTACGCCCTGAAGATTTGGATTGCAAACAGTTCAAACACCGCGGCCGCCGCCCCGTCGAGGACGACAATAGCCGTCTCGACAGCATCAAAATAACACTAACCCCGTTGCGAACCTCGAGCTCCGACCCGCATGTGCCCTGAAGTACCGTCAGTAATGACGAAGTATTTAAATTCTAGATGAATTACCTCAAAGGACCGAAGCGATACGCTGATGTCAACAAGTTACACGAAAATTCCGTTTCTGTGCCGTACTATTTCATCGACTAATCGAAGCCGATCGAAATTTTTCTTTCCAAAGGCACTCGTTGGCCTAGGTTGTCGAACATGGCCGTCCTCGATCAAACGATTCAACATTACCCTATCGAATATAATTCCACAGAACAGGGATATCAATTACTCGTTACCTATCTTTTTAACGAGGATCAAGCCCGTCAAGATATCAAGGATCTTCGATTGGGAGCTCGAGATGTCAAATCCATTGCCCGAAGAAATGAACAACAATTTTTGGACGATGTAAATGCCCAACTCCTTCGCCCCGTCCTGCCGTATCTAATGCGAACCGTTTTATTGCCCAAGTTCGATCTGCCCACCTTAAAACACATACTGTTATCCACCGGAGAAGCGCAGCTTCTGGAAGCTAATCCTTCCGATAGCTTCTGGTGCATAGGTGTTGGGCCTCATGATTTTAAGATGGGCCGTCGCCCAAGGAAGTGTCACAATGTAATGGGACGATTATTACAAGAAATTCGCACCTTCCACAAAAGCGGAATCGTCTCATGGCCTACTACTATGATACTCGGCGATGCTACCGCCGCCTCGTTGTTAAAACTTAACGAAAGGCCTGATTATTTCGTTCATAGTTGGCCAAAAGCGACTATGGAATTCCTTATCCGAATGGCTGTTTGTTTGGCAACCCCACAAACTCAAGCTATCGTTATAGTAGGCGGGTATTTATCTGCCTTGCGAAAGAAAACCTGGGAAAAGCACCCGTTAGACTCTCCTCGCCATGTTGTACGGCGACTGAGACACTATCTGTGTACCTTTGACTATCTGCTAGCAGACTCTGCTACTGCTATCGTAACGCCACCCCCACCGTATTGGAATTTCGTATCGGATATGACGGCTTGGTCGACTGAATTTCAGGAGGCCTACGCCGAATTTCAACAAAGTAAGCCCCACATGTTGCGTAAAGTAAGAATGCTGCCTTTCTCTCCGGAATTGCAGTCCCCTAACGCCTGGGACTGTACCAAACGCAGTGTAAATGAAAATTGGAAAACAGTAATTAATGAGCATTTTGTCAACTATCTGAGCCGTTGGTTGGACGATCAATTACAAAGAAAATATTGAATTCATGAGAACACAGAGTAGAATTTTGGAACATGAACACACTAAAGTAAATCGAAATAGCCCGTTCACTACTATTTGAAATGATAATTATGTTTATTGAAGTGTGGATCGCTTGTGGACGTATCGTATTAATATATGAATGTACTGTATTTGGTATGGATATCTTACTATTGTGCTTTGTTGTTACGTGTATTTGTGTGTAGATCATAGTTAGGAGAAAACAGATACCCAAAAAATTTGGTGCAAGAATTCAGTTTAGCAAGGACGCAAAAAAACGATATAAAGTCCAAATTTTGGTAATTTTCAAGCTTAGAATGTAAGGACTTGCGAGTTTTCGCAACACTACCGATATGCTTACTTCTTCAGTATCGATTGAACTCTCGACAACAGGGTCCCTAGAGCCTTAATCCCAGTGGATCCCTCTTCTTCCATAACCCCTCTGAAATTACCTCGAACGAAGTTTTCCCCAAAATAGCCTAAATCTAGCTCAAATACTGCTTATAAGAGCAGCGTTACACAGTAAAAGCTCTTATCAGTAACAATCGTAAATTTAATATTTCGAGCTTTTACTACCTCACACTGTCCAAATGCTCATTTGCGGTGAAGTCGACACGCGGTACGTCGTGAAAGAAGAAGACGATCCATCTCCAATTGTTCCCAACTTTTGCAAGGGTTCCCGCACGGAACCCTATTTCCTCTTACGAAAGATCGCACAGAGAACGTGCTGAGGGACGCCAAGAAACTCGCAGGAAATGAGTCTCCCGCATGAGGCCACTGTCCTCTCTAAAATCAAAACAATAACCCCTGCAGAATCACCCTTTAACCCACCTTAAATAGAACCTTGAGTTCGTCTCCCCGTAGCCCTCACAGCCACGGGCAAAACAGCGAAAACACCCTGAAACCATAACCATTCTGCGAAGACTTCTAAAATTTTGATATTTCAGCTTGTGGATACTACAAATACGTAGCAAAAGTGCTTATCACCAACAATGGTAACATTGATAAACTCAGTTTTGACCACCTTCCAGGAAATTTAGGACGAGTCACTGTGATACTTGTCATAATATTACTGTGTGTGATATATGTATGTCCGGTAATGTAGTGACTTGTAATACTTAACCAGAACCGAACAATTCATATCGCGCAATTTATGAAAGATCGAAGCAGCGACGATCCTGTTTATAACACCCAGGACACCCCTTATATTCCAACCCCATGTATTAGGTCAAATAATTTTTTTCCCTTTAAAATTAAGAGAAGGTCATAAAGACCGTTAGAATTTCGCTAGAAATTTCGTTGGAAACCCGAGGAACTTTCACAAAACCCACACAATAAAACCAGGAATTCCCATAAGAAACCACATATTAAAGTGGACCAAAGAAAATAGACCGATTGAACACCCGTAAAAATAATATTTAATTATAAACGACAATTTTAATACACCCAGTAGTCAAATGAAACCCCGTAAACCGCTGATTGAAATTCCGATACATAAAGCCTTAGTCGAAATCAACTTTGGATTGTGCAATATTTTTGCTAATTTATTATTATTTATTGGTAATTGTACATAAGTCGCCTTTAGCGACTGTAGTGGACTGGGTACATTGGTGCTCATTTTTGTAGGGCTCATGATTACAGTGAGCCCGAATGGTATCCGGGAAAAAGGGGTAGCGAAACCCCTACGCCCGGCAAATCAGGTAAAACAGGAGCAGAAACAACCGTCGTAACCAAGTAAAACCGCCGTACGAAAAGTAACCGTGAAAACACAAAGAGCTACCTAAAACATTCAAAACGAACCTAAAATCCCCGACAAATCACCCTTAGAACTTGTACTTAATCTTCCCACTCCAAGTAAAAAGTCAAATAATTTTCCCTTTAAAAATTAAGAGATGTAACAGATCCATACGGATCGTTACGAGGTGGATAATCCTGACCACAGCCTAATGGCAAACTTTTATCGAAAACCCATAATCTTGACCACACGATAATGGTCAACTTTTACGATAATTATGACCACACCCCAATGGCAAACATTTCTTTGAACACAAATAATCCTGACCACACCCCAATGGTTAACATTTTTTCGAACAAAAATAAATCTGACCACAGTGCAATAGTCAACATTTTTTCGACCACCAATAATTATGTCCACAGTATAATGGACAACATTTTTTCCGAATACAAAAAATCCCGTCCATAGTTTAATGGTCAACATTTACTTGAGTTCCCAATAATCATGACCACATGTATAGTGGCCAACTTTTCCGACTTCTGTCACTAGTTTTTCCCCAACCTGGAACACCCGACGGGACTAGCCCAAAAGGGGTACCGAACCCACCTTCGCCTTACAATACGTACATTTATGTAAGCAGAACCAATTAATCGCCTCATTGCGCAAGAATATATATATACAATGGGTTCCTCTATATGTACCCATCGACCATGAAGCCCTGTTGTCACCCCATATATGAACTGCCTAACCAGGCACCAACCTTGAACCACCATATATACGTAAACCAGTGACTGAAATGACTCGCAAGATCAATATTGCTATATAAGTACGTAATTACAACACACCAGAAAGTATCAGGTATATACGTAGATAATTGAAACAGAACTGAAATCAAGGTATATACGTACGAAATCAGTTCAATAGCGCCATAGGAATATTTATATATCTATATAAACGACAAAATTAGGCCCAAATAGTCTCGCTATGTAACCGACTCGTATCTTTAGTATTTCGGCCTGCACCGCCGACGTCGTTTTGATTCAAATGGGTATCGTCATTGCTATTTCAGGGATGGATAATCGGCGAGAAATTATAATCGTACATACAGATGTCTATATCCGTCTATATACATCGATTGTGGTGCCTCAAAGGCACGTTTTGATGTGCGTATATATATTGGCATTTGCATGATCTTACTATCGTATTATCGGCCACAAAGGCATCATTGATATATGCTTGAATTACATACTATTGATACCATTCTTGTTATGCTTTTGATGGCCATAGAGGCACATGTACGATATATTATCATGATCGCATCTTGTAATTGCGTACCATTGAAACCGCTATTGTTGAACGTACATATTTTCAGGCACAAATCCAGCAAAGTGATTAGGACATGAACTGTTAACCAGCTATATGTATAATTGTCGTCCTTATTCATGCCATTCATTGTTACCGTATTAAGGCCATAAAAGCGCCGCCCTATTATTGTTATTCTATACCGTTCTATAATCATTTCGTGCTATAATCGTATTTTTATTGAATTGATCAGGCCCTAAAAGCGCCTGCGTTTTACCATGACTTTACGTGCTCTGTTTGTCATATTTTGTCGTAATTTTTGTGAATTTTTGGGTTGGAAGTACGACTATTTGAGTGCAACGTATTTGGGATAATTTTAGGAGGAATTTCAGGGATTTTTACATACGGAAATTGGTATTTTATAGGTACAGAACGCGAGTATGGCGAGCCCTTGCCATACTCGGTTTGCAGAGAATCTTAGGACGGTACGACTCCCCCGCTGAACCCAGTATAAAAATATATGTAGGAATCGCCCTACCCAGAAGGGTAGGACCACGAAATTAATTACAGATCGTTATTGAAAAGACTGGCCGTGGCGGATACCCGTCACGACCGTCCTCACGAATGAGGACCACGAGAAGGTGACTGTTCACTGGAAAGCGAACAGCAATTGAGAGAATTATCTGAAAATTATAAGTGCAAACCGAAATTATAAAGTTTACCAGTGTTGGAGTTGCAGAAGCACACTGGTAATTCGCAAGCCTCTAAGAAATATTATTTACCAGCGCGCAATTTCGCTGGCTAAGATAAGAAGTGAAAATGAAAATTTATGAATTTTAGAAACCAAAATATCGGCTCCGGTCCATAACTCCGGAACCGTTGGGAATTTTAAAATTAAGTGCTTGACATTTATTATAGATAATTTTACGGTCTTTCGAATGAGACCGGTTTCGTGGAAATCCGACCCGGATCCACGGACTTATGAACGAATATGTAGGTACGCAAGTTGATAAAACACACTTAATTCAATAACTCAACGAAAGTTAGTCTTAAAAGTATATATGTGGTATCGTTAGAATCCCCAGACCCGAGGCTTTAATTTGAGCGCGGACGGGTCTCGCTACGCCCACTTTTGGGTACCCCATATGGAGATTTCAAAGTAATGCCCCGACAGGCGTGTCACCCCTCATTGGATTCCCCGTACCGAGACCAACCCAAATATCTATAAAACACCCCAGAAAAGTATACCCCGAATCCAAGGGAACCGTTTAAACACCCTTCCCGGAGAAAAATTTGGCATGGACCCTCCCCCGAGAGCTCATTTTCCCCCTGTAGACCGAGTACGGTCCTGTTACACATCATTTTGCTCGGTCGGACATGCTGAGTCCGAATCCGAGGCTCATTTGACACTTCGGCCATCCCTCAGCAACCCCCACTCTCCTTTTTACCCCCTCGCCTTCGTTTCTTTTCTTTTATTTACCTAAGTCGCGTCTCCTTCGAAGCTTGTGTCGAAGTATAGATATTGGTATCAGGTTTATATTAGCTCTAACTACATTTTATATAAAATTACTTGGTTGCTCAGCATCGGCCTTCACTCGTTTTTGTAAACAACAAGCTAGCTTTACATACAACTAACAAATAGATGTGGTGCCCACTTTTATATAAAGCTTATTTAATAACTTCTTATCAGTGCATAGAAATAATATTAATACGAAGTTTATATGAAGTTCGCAATTTATATCAAAGTTGTCGGCATCAGCGCTCTTAAGTTAACCGTCCTGAAATTATAAAAGTTGTGTAAATTTCATTTAAAGACAGTCTAAAGTATGTAGGGACCACAGAGCGTCCAGTTTTGAGCAAACAAGTTTGGCATTATCTAGCTTAACGAATTCGATATCAAAGCGGTATTTGTTTATATAAAATTAATATAAATTCTGAAAGTCGTCAATACTAACGGTCCACTCGCGGATAAGCAAACAGTGCTGCATTCGAAGCCTTGTAACCTTCGTGTATAAATTTTGTATAGGTTTCATATAAACTTTGGTCGTCATCCTCTTATCAGTCGAAGTTTTATACAAAAAAAAGCAAAACTTTATATATCTATTATTAATTTAGCTTAATACGGCCGCTTGAACCACCGAGTTAAGCTGTTTGTTTCATATAACCATTGTGCTGAAGTCGCCGGGTTGATATAAAATTTCAGTATAATTTTAGAAGTTTCTAGAAGAACTGTATTAATTTAATGGAAAGTTTAATATTAAGACGAAGTAAACAAGGTCGTAAATCAATGAAATTACGTATAAAATTTATACAAAGTCGGCCCCAAATATGATTGTAATTCGGCCCATAAGATTATTTATTTAATTTAATAATATTAGATCAGAAATCGGACCAAAAGTGCTGAATAAGCACTTCAACGGTCCAAGGAATTTAAAATTCCAAAAATTTGAAATCCCGTATAAAAGCAGAGCTGCACAAACAAAACAGTGTTCAGTGTGACTTCGACAGCGCAGAGTTCGGTCGGTTTGCAGACCGGCTCTGGCGCTCTTCAGTAACCAATGTTTTCACTTATTCATCGCTTATTGTTTTAACTGGCTTTCTTCTGTTTGGCGGATGGATGGACGTACGCGATGGACGACGACCGTTGGAACGAAGGACTGTAAGTGTGGACAGGGAGGCGGTTAGAGTTACCGCACACGCAAGATAGGTAGGAGCAAAGTTATCAGCTAGCCCATAGGGTCGAAGAACGTATTAGTAGACGTAGTACTGTATAGCGTTTTGCCTCCCCTGTCCACACTTTCTTTTTATATGATAGCCCTGCCCGTCCTAGCTTGTCCCACGGATTCGCTGACACTGTCGGCCGTTCACGATTAGATCAATCGCGAAGTCATACTGGACTCCCTCGGTCATTGAGTTAGGACACAAACAAACGCGACACTTGCGTCTAGACAAATTTTACATGATTCCCTGAGATGAGTTAGGAATTAGGACAACATTACCTAAGCTGACCGAGGCTAAATAAACCTTACTTTGATTGGAAAGTATTAGTTGAACTCCGAATCATCCGCCGTCATGCCACAGCGTCCTCGTCGAACATCTTACTGATGGTTTTGCGCAAGACATTATTTTATTTTATTGTTTCTTTGGACGCGAATCCGTCCGACGATTTTGTGAGTTTTGTTAGCGGAAGCTAAGAATGGAAATAGGTAGTGCCGAATCACACCCCGTCAGGAAAGTAGTAAAACTTTATCTACATAATAATAGCGTCTTAGGTATCGCCCATAAGTTGAGAGTTGCACCGGATTAGGAGTAGACGTTCTGTTCTGTGCCCCGTGAACGAGATAGTTAACCTAGGCAAATTTGACACACCTCAGGAATTTCTCCAGCAATTCGGTTAAAATTTTACTCGGATCCCTAGGAGGATCCGAGCTATCGATTGAGCTCCCAAAACATTCAAAGATCACATCAGAATTACAAACCCGACGACCCAAAACAGGGACACGTTCCCACCGTAAGGTGAAAATTCGAGTATCCTAGGATTTACTCCAGGAATATAGCTGAATCCTTTGCAGTTTCTTTACAGTATTATTTACTACTGAATCGGACTATAAAACCCATCGATTTTGAGTCGGAACCCTGAACCCGATGGCCTTGAAAAGGACTAACCCCACCAAAACGTAAAACTAAGATTAAAATCGAGATATTTCCAGTTTCTCTCCAGGAATTTTGCTGCAACCTTGGCAGTTTCTTCGTGGCAATGTCTACTCATAAATAGGATTCTAAAACTCGTCGATCTCGCCTTAGAAATATAAACCCGACGGCCTTGAAGTGGCCTAACCCCACTAAACCTTAGGTTCCAGACTGAAATTAAAATATCTCAAGATTCTCTCCAGGAATCTTGGTGAAACCCTCGCCATTTCTTCGTAGGCATGGTTACCTTCGAATGCAATCACAAGATTCGACTTTGTTATGTTAGAATTATAAAACCGATGGCCCGACAGTGGTCCGCTTTTACCCGAACTTTACACATTAATAACTTGATGCCTGTTCCAGGAATTTTAACGATTTTTCTTGTAGACATAGAGGCCCAGTAGGCCTTTCGTTTAAGATATTGCGCCCGGCAAAGCCGTAGCCCGTTCAAAAGTTACAGGCAATCTAAATCCGACCCGCACAGCCGTTGCTCGGTTTACAGTTCAAATTTTATAGATTTTGTCGTTTCTGCAAATCTGTTGCGGTCTTGCCTTTGCACGTACTTTAGCTGGGGAAAGGAAAATATTATCTTCCCCAGTGTTGATTAGTTATACAAACAGTGAAAACATTTTAGTCGTAAGGTCATCGAAGTCGCTAGACGCGACATCGAGTCTATCAGGCCTTGGCCCGACGGACCATTTTTGTGAGGACCGCTGACCCGGTCCTAGAAAATTGATACGGAAGGTCGAGTTCTGTCCCTGTGCAAAATTGCACTGAGAAATAGCACCAAATTGAGAAGTTATTAGGAGTCAAAAGACTCCTCCAGCCCAAATCGAACTGTGCCCAGAAATCTGCTTAAAATTGCGAACCGAACAATTTAAACAGCCAAATTGAGTAAGATTAAGCTAGAAAACTGGCCACGGTTGACCTGGCAACCGGGGCCTCTGTTTATCGCCTCGTTGCGTCGTGCAGAAATTGCTCGAAATAACAGTTAAATTTCAGTATCAAATATTACTCGTTTAGGAACGTTTTTGAATCAAAATAACATAGCTTTTTGTACCATTAGATTGATGCCGAAGGCCTACGGGACCCTGTCACGAATATTACTCATTCTGATTGCACTCCAATGTACCACCCACATAGTAAATGGAACCAAATTTTGCATTAGGAGAAGCACGAAACTTAGTCCCAAGCTCAGACAACCGGGACCCCGTAAGCTGTTCGAAGGGCAAGTTCGCCCAATCGTTCCTTTGCTCTGCTGTTATCGTTTGAGGTGGTGTATTCGAAGTATTTATTTTTGTAATGTCCTGGATCAAAAGCCGAGTATAATTAGGGCCTCAAGTTTGCAGAGTAATCGCATATAAAATAAATATCAAAGTTAGTCAGCCTATTTAGAAGTTCCCTTACAAATTTTATAAGGTCACTCTAAACACGTATGTATGTATGCGAGTAGGAAAGAAAACTTTGTACCGCACCGCTGTCACATCATAGAATTCAGGAGTCGTACCGAGGAATATTTCATACTCTTGTCATGGTATCATTAAGCATTGTTGTATCCATTGTTGTGTTATGTTGTCATAGGTTAACCTCATCGCTATAAATTGCGAATATAAGTAACCGATTATTATGTATCATAGTTGTGTGATTTGCATGAGCAAGATGAAGTCTCGCAAACGTCCCGTAGCACGCTCATCCTCGTACGCCCCGCCTCGTTTCCGCCTTTCGCTTACCCGAACCTATCGTTGTGTCGGAGTACCCTTCCTGTTAGCAAGCATAACACTAAGCAAATAGTTATTTCGATGGCGCCTCCATTATGTCGAAAACTAACCGCAGCACCCACCAGTACCGATTTTAATTTGACCCACTACTGTTTTTCATGAGTAAGGTAAGCGCAGCTGTCATGAGACAAGGCTTCACAGTATATGCCGTGTTTTGACTCAGCTGTGTGAGTTCAGTGAAAAAGGCGATGACTCCGCAACCCTCCCCGATTGCTGCCCTGCTCATTGTGTACTAGCGTGCTCTAAAAATGACATAACGCTTATTGTATCTGCCCGTACAGTATGTATCTGTCAATGTACCCATAAGTTTTTGTGCAACTCATCAATAAATGCTCTGAAAACCCGCTTTGTGCAAGTGTTTTGTTGACCCGTAGTAGCGATAGGACTCAAAGGGGTTTGAAATCCGTCACCCCAAATCGACGACCCACGTTCAGGTTTGACACGCGCCTCGAAGAAGCAAACCTCAACGTGACTCGCCGATTACCAATTAGTTGTTTATTAACTATTGTTGTTGTAAAGGTACGACTGGTGCGACAAATTAGAAAACTTACAACTCACGCTGAGCGCCTGACATAGGAAATTTATACACGCGCGAATCCGACGTTAAACGTCTAGGGATTTGTCGGACCCTGGTGGGGGCCACTGGCTAAATTTAATAAAATAGTTAGTCCGATAAAATAGGAACCAATTTCGTTCAAGCTCAAATATTTGAAATTTTCCACTTCCCGGTTTAAACGTGGATAGGGAATAGTGGAACGGTCTCTTTGGCCTGTGAGCAGGTGACGGAGCCGACCTCCCTGGGGAAATCAAAGGTAGTATCTCGTAGACTACGTGCGCAACCTGTCCGGCAGGATCAGACCACATCCTGTGAAGCGCTCTTGCGGCTTGCTAAGCTCCGTCATTTCTTGGGCCTGACTAGCGCGGGAAAAGACATTCGAGTAATTGAAACCCGTCAGGTCCGCCCTTGAAGTCACGATAGCCGGGGTCGTATGGGCATTGCGTCTGGGAAGTGCGCAGTGCAGCAGCATCACGTCGATATTACATTTATTTCACGCAAAGTATTGCGTTGGCACAGATCGGAGATTGGTAGTGTCAGGAGTTGCCTATACTTGGCTTTCCAATATTGTTACTGTATACAGGAAAGGCCTGTACTGGTCTTTCCGAACTGTGCCTAAGGATATTTACAAACGGAGTGTTTATTTTGATTGGTTCGGAGTGGCGTATTCGAAACTAATTTCATAAGTGGCGTTTAGTTAAAGCTCGCTTCACAAATAGTTATTTTAGATATAGTATTGGTTTTTTAGTGACACTAAATTTCCTAAATAAAAACCGTAGGTTCAATAATATCCAGGTACTAAGAGGGGCATCGTATTAACTATATTAGTTAATAATACGTAAAAACTTCGGCCCCAAGTGTCGAGTGAGAAATGCCAGGGCGAGTAGAACAGACGGGTCCGGGGACAGTAGCAACGTTTGTTGGGTGTATCAGCCATTCGGGGGCGACTCAGCAAGTTGTTTTATTCTTGAGAAGACCGGGCGAGTAAGGGATTCGGAGGGTTAAAATCTCCAGAACTCTATATCTAATCATCAGCCAGTTGGTCAGCCATTTAAGGGCCTATAGATTGTCCGTACAGAGGGTCCGCACAGAGTAAGCTACTTCAACTATCTAGTAGTCGACAGGTACTAGATAGTTCACATAAGTGACCAGCTAGCCATTCGGGAGCGACTGCAAACATAAAATTTGCAGTCGCTTAGTCGACCCGCACTAATTTGTGTAAATCTAAGGCTCAGGTTGGGGTAATAAATTAACACTGCAATCGTGCCAGCCGTTCGTAGGTCGGTTGTGTGAACTCCAAGAGCTTTAGTGAAGTAATAGCTAACCTAAATTTAACGGGTTGTCACTCAAATCGTAAACCCATAAAAATAAGGACTTTATTAGTGTAAATCTAAGGACCTAGGTTCAGGTAGGTAGATAAACGTGCTTCGTCAGCCATTCGGAGGCGGTCGTATCAACCTCACAAGAGGCGTATTAGACTAGCACATAACCTAACCTCAACCTGAACTAACAGAAGTTAGGGTCGATATAGCAGAACGCGATAGTACCAAGTTGTGACAATTTCGATGGACAAGTACAAAGTATCCGGTGTGTTTTAAAGCGTGATCTACAAAAAAGTACTACTAAAGAATAGTACCTTGTGTCATAACCGACAGGTCAAAATCGTTGCTCAGTATCGTGCCTTAATATTTCAACTTGTTATATTAAACGTTACTTGCCACGCGTTTTGTGTTCAAGTATCTGAAATAGAGTGATGGAACAGAGCAAAATCGAACATTTGAATTCCTTCTCTGGTTGGGTTTATTTCATAGTAAAATGATAAATGCCGATGCCTTTTTTGTTTTTCGATTAAGGCTCCGGTTCTGGAGTTATGGGGTTTGAGGTATGGTACCCTCATGGTTCCTCATACCCAAATTAGAAAATTTGTTCTGATGTCCTGGGCGGCTGAAAAGTTTCACTTTGGGGTTTTCGGGCATGCAAAACTCATTTTCGTTATTGGTTTTATTCTGGTAGCCATGGTTCCATGGGCACAAGGGTATGGCGCCCCTTAGATTCGGGGTCAGAGGTCAAAATGAGGGTTTTTACACCATTTTAGTACGTACCCTTCACGGAAGCAACGTTATTTTTATCGTAACTTTCGAATTTTGTTCTCGGGTTGGTTTTATTTCATAGTGAAATGATAAATTCCGATACCTCTTCTTTGTTTTTCGATTAAGGCTCTGGTTTTGGAGTTATGGGGTTTTAGGTACCCTCGTGGTTGCTGGACCCAAATTTGTTCTAACGTCTTGGGCGGCTGATAAGTTTTGGGGCATGACAAACTCATTGCCGGTGTTAGTTTTGTTGTAACTTGTGCTGGTATTGTGTGATGTCCACATATAGCATATCGACGTATGCTATCGAGAGCTGATTTGATGTGCACGCAAAAGGCGTAGGTGTACCTGTGCTTCACTATTTTCTGCAATCTCGATAGAGTTACTAGTTATGCATTATTGCCTTCAGATAAGCTACTTTAGATTTTGTGGCGCATGAAATAGGTGGTGTTTCTTAACTTTTATCAGACCAGAATTATAAGGCTTCAAGGCTCACATAGGTTTCAGCTCGTACAGAAGAAACCACGCTCGGTCCATTTCACCCTAGCTTGCGAGATACTAGTTTTGTGGCCCTGACGCAGAACGATTGAGGTGTCAGACATGGCGAGGCTGTTTACACGGAACATATCACCTGGAAATAATCACTCCCTGCTGTCGCTGTTATAACTGGTTGCTCCATGTTCGTTCGTTTAAAAAGGGACATTCATTTCTAGCACGTGTTGCTTTACTATGTGACGATTTAACAGCCCCAGTACTTTATTATTTCATATATTTATTTAGGAATACTGGAAATATTGCGCTAATATAATAGTCGTACAATAATTATGTAGCCACCGTGTTTTAAAATGATACCTCTCGGCAGCGACTTTGGAAATTCGTCGATTTTCAATGTTAGTTTTATTATATTGTTTTCGTTTAAACAAATACCGTGGCTGCTATATAAATGAGCAGAATTGGCTCGTTTTTAATTAATGTATTTAGTGTTTATATGTATATATTTTGAAATTTTTAAAGCGTAATGCTGGCCTGTCCACAGCCCTCCGAAATGTGGGGGGCATTGTTCATTCTCGGGGGAAAATTAAAAGTGGGGGGGGGGATAAATTTTGCTTAAAAATACTAAATAGTTCCAATTTTCACGCATTTTTACTACCGTGAATGTATTTTCAAGCTAAAAAACGTTATTTTAGCATTATAAATAGTGGTAATTAATGTTTAAAAACAATTTGCAAACAAAAAACATAAATTTTCAGTCATAAAAATTTTTGGTATTAGTTGAACATGGGGGGTTTCGGCCGAGTGGGGGGACATGTGGGAAAATCTGACGAACATGGGGATTTGGAAAGTGGGGGTCCCTCACCCACTGTGAACAGGCTAGTAATGTGCTGTTTGTTTTGCTTGCAGTAGCCCTGTTGGTGCTGAGGGATGACTACATACTGGTCAACGACGCTTTTACTTTTGAACATGGGGATTTGGAAAGTGGGGGTCCCTCACCCACTGTGAACAGGCTAGTAATGTGCTGTTTGTTTTGCTTGCAGTAGCCCTGTTGGTGCTGAGGGATGACTACATACTGGTCAACGACGCTTTTACTTTTGAATTTATTTAAATTTTGGGCAACTAAAGAGATTTTGGTCTTTCCTTGATATGTCAATCGACATGTGTGTTTGCGGTCAGTTATTAGACGGAAAACTTCCATTAAAACCGCTGCATAAACTTGTTTACACTGAATATATTTCCCCCTAATTGAGCTTAGCCTAACTATCCTAGCTTTGTTCCTTTTGTAGTAGTAAATTGCTTGCTTTTTCTAATACCAAATAAAGATGATAGGTAAGTTTAAAATAATTTTTTATTAGCGAATTTCAATAAAATTTTTGTTAACGAGTAGATACGGAACCAGCTAACAAATCTAGCGAAACCGACTCTGAATATTGAATACTTTTTTGCCGACGGCTTTACATTTTCAACTGTTTCCGTTTTCATTAACATCGAAAAGTTAGACCACAGCTTAATCAGAACTCCTATAAATGGAACGAATGAAAATTCCGAAGTTTTACTATTTTAAGGTTCGAAATTGGAATTTATGGGGAAGAGTCAAGTACTTGGTGAAATGTAAATAATTTCAAATTTTAGGCCGAAAATATAGCCTCTAGTAGAGATGGTAATCAAGACGTGGATAAAAAATGTTAGGCTAATAAATGGAAGAGTCAAGTACTTGGTGAAATCTAAAGAATTTCAAATTTTAGGCCGAAGATATAGCCTCTAGTAGAGATGGTAATCAAGACGTGGATAAAAATGTTAGGCTAATAAATGGAAGAGTCAAGTACTTGGTGAAATCTAAATAATTTCAAATTTTAAGCCGAAAATATAGCCTCTAGTAGAGATGGTAATCAAGACGTGGATAAAAAATGTTAGGCTAATAAATGGAAGAGTCAAGTACTTGGTGAAATCTAAATAATTTCAAATTTTAGGCCGAAAATATAGCCTCTAGTAGAGATGGCAATCAAGACGTGGACCAAAAATGTTAAGCGTATAAATGGAAGAGTCAAGTACTTGGTGAAATCTAAAGAATTTCAAATTTTAGGCCGAAAATATAGCCTCTAGTAGAGATGGTAATCAAGACGTGGATAAAAAATGTTAGGCCAATAAATGGAAGAGTCAAGTACTTGGTGAAATCTAAATAATTTCAAATTTAGGCAGAAAATATAGCCTCTCGTAGAGATGGCAATCAAGACACAAAAATGTTAGGCCTATAAATGGAAGAGTCAAGTACTTGGTGAAATGTAAATAATTTCAAATTTTAGGCCGAAAATATATCCTCTCGTAGAGATGGCAGTCGAGACGTGGACAAAAAATGTTAGTCCCATAAATAGAAGAGCCAAGTACTTGGTGAAGTTTAGGCCTAGAAACATTAATTGTTCATCTTGTTTAGGGTAAAATGAACTGTTCTTTCTATGTTCGATTCGTTTTTGCCGAGCTTAAAACTTATCACATCCGTGAATCCGTTCCAGAATTATAGCGAGTCCTATAAAATTTTGCAAATGTTTAGGTTTAAAGTGAAGTGATACAAAATTAAGTTTTTAGGAAAAAATAGATTTAGGCCTGGCACTAGAAATCGAAGTCGCAGCGGCACACTAGTATTCCTCAAATTGAAGTTGTTGAGTCCACGCAAATATCGATTCTACCATCCGATTATTGTCGAAAAAGCCTCTGTTGCTACAGCACCAAACGTCGAAAACCTGAATCTGTCACTTTTTTGATTATGTCGAACTTGTGTTCTGCACTCAGAATATATATTTGCCAAGGACGAAATGCTGCGACGTAATGAATATTTTTCAGCCCTTTTTCATAACTTTAATCCGAACCTTAATTTAGATCAGTTCAAATCTAAGCTGAAAACTCATCTGTTCCCGGCTGCATGAATATGAATTGTTTATAACATAACATCTTTGTCGGACATTTATTATCCTGCGCTTTTGTCACGCCTCTGCGAAAAAGGCGCGTTATAAATGTTTTAGTATATATTTTTATTATTATTATAACTACAATGTTCAGGTTGCTGTGCAGGTGACTAAACGAAGTAAGAGCCGGTAGAGCCTACCAGCGTAAAATATCAAACGGTGTTTTTATGCGTGTCAAAACAAAAGTTACTTACTTAAAATCCTGAATCCTACGATTTGAGTTTTAAATACACTTTACGATCGGTGATATTTTTGTATTTTTGGTCCTGTACTGTTAGCTATTCATTTTATTCTAAATGCTAGCGAATACAATTGGAAATATTAATTTGTAGGTTGAATTTTACAATATTGAGCTATTGAGCATTTTTAAACTTTGGCTTGTTATGCATTGCTACATAATGTAACATTTTAGAGATAAGCATTTAGTACTTTATACGCCCGGTCCGGCCCAACACTTAAATTGGTTCGGCGCGCCCTAAGTTCACTGGAATTATTTATATCTGGCCCAAAAACTAAGATCCCGCACGGAAGTAAATAAAAAAATTAAGCATAATATAAAGATATGCTCTTTAACTTGAAAACATTGTTGCTACGACAAAATACTTTATTACTACAAAATACTTTCGTTTAACTCAACTATCTCTCTCTAACTCAAAACAATTGCCACATTGCATATGAAAGATTTAATAGATTAAAAATGCAGCGCTTTGTATTCGAACCGTGCAAAGATACTCGTGGTATCATCCTATGTCGGCCTCACTTTTCAGAATATAACGCTTGTATCTTAAAACATTGGTATAAAACAATCTTGCACGATTAAGTCGCACGTTTAGACGAGCTAGAAGCATTTTAACTAAGCATAGTATGTTACTTTGTACTAAAATATGTCACGTTAAGCAGCATAAATATTTTACCAGAGTTCGATGCAGATAGGACATGTCTAATTTGTGAGCATTTTAAAATTATTTTATTTTGTTATTTGAACGATGTAACACCATAAATACATTTTCGACCCATATATTCGCTGTGATTGTTTGGCTTGCATCATCAACGTCGGTGGATTTTTTTGACTTGTTTATTCGTTATGCAGTGTTAACGTTGTAATGTCCACCAAGGTTTGGAACCTATAATGTACACGACACAGTGCCAGGCACATTGTCGACCATAAGGTGTCTTCGACACCACCATGTTTTTTATAATTTTTCCAAAGATAGATAGTTAGGGGTGTTGGTACTTCTCGAAACTGTCAAGCACACCATGTCTTCTTGCAGTTTTATTGACAGTACGCGGCATTATTTCATTAATGTTCATAGGGCCTAGATACAAAAATCAAGAATTTAAAAAAAACTACACAGCAGAGTGGACTAATAAACCGCATTACCTACAGACGGTGTCCGATACAGTTAATTCGTGCGACCTTTGTAGCTAAGGGTATCTACGATACTGTAAAGAAAAATGTAGTAGCTAAGGGTGTGTCGTACACCCTCGGCAAATGGTGTGCCGTACGGGTGTCGCCCTAACTCTGTATACGGTAGGGTCGCGACTACAGGGCGACAAAAGTTCCAAACAGCGGAGACATTATACCGTCAACGTCGCATTATTCTCTGATTTATATTGGCAGGAGTTAAAATTGATACACAATTCATCCACTTTTCGTCAAAGTTTTGGTATTCAGCGCCTTGTGACGAACAGTGACCAAAACCCGTGATTTAATGATGCTTTTAAAATTCATGTGATTTACGTAACTGAATGTGGCTGGCCATAAAAATAGCTACAAAATGCATGTTCAAACGTGACAATATAATACAGTGGAATACATTGCGTTACACATATTTCACTGAGACTTTAACTCAAATAAACTAAAAGCAACAATAACATATGGAGCGATTAAAATAGAATTCGGTACAGCTTTAAATTAAGATCGATACTTGTTCTCGAATTTTTGACAGTCAGGACCCAGATTGTCTTACGATGAGCTGGCCCCGTTTGAATGTATTTTTTGTTTTGAAGTACAATTCATCACTTCACTATGTTATTAGCATAACGACCTACGGCTGTGCTTTGAACATGCACACAGTTGTTGGATTCGACAGGAGAACGATAGTCAGTCGATGGAATGACTATTTATATTCGTTGTTCAGTTCTGGCAATATTTTTTCAAGTTGAGTGTTGAGACTACATCACGTTGAACTGTATAAAGGCTAAGTCAAAACAAGTTGATTTGTTTCTCGATTTTATTATTTTATTATGTTTGAATTTGTTAAATTTTTGTACGACTTCTGGTAATTATATAAGATCTACATTTTGCCCTGTTATTTATCTGTCACTTGGATGGAACCGTTTTACGAAGATTGATTTGTCTCGTAAAAGTCAGATCGCAGACAAAACTATATAGTAGAAAAGGGCTTTCTGGACATTCCCATATTGCTGATTTTTTTATTATTTCTTTTATAATTTATGTAATAAATTGTACTCTTCGGCGGTATAATTATCCGATAACACAGCATTTAGAGAAAATAAGGGCTACATTTGTTTGCAAAAAAGCAGTATATTCCAAAGTAGGAAGAAATGTTCATCATTTATGACTCGCGACATGTTCGAGTTTTTTGTTATGCTATTGCCACATGGATTCTTAAACATGACTAAAAATTGTAGAAAATTTTGCGCGAAAGGTCAATTAATAGGCGCCATGTGAGATGAAAAATTTTGCTCCTGATCGAACGCATTGCGGGGACAAATCTGGAAAAACCAGCTGTTGTTTAAACACTTTTCCGCCGTATATTTGGGTGAACCTATTTATAATAAAACGTTTTCATAATAAATACTATAGACGGCGTGTACTGTGTTCCATAATTGCGGTGGGAACTACACCCGCAGCTGGTATTACATCAGTTCTTAAACCGTTAAAAACAAACATTAAGTTAGGTTTCCTATTCAGAACCGTAACCGGACACTTCCATCTTTTCTCTATTCCTTCAACAAACAACGGACTTCGCTCAGCGCATAGGATTGGTTCTACAAACAACGTTGGCATATAAAATCATTCTAAGTTCAACATACATACATATACTGACTTCTCCAATGTGAAGGGGTCTCTGGCATTATTCGAAACCCCTAGCAAAAAACAGTTGTACCCCGCATGGAGGCAAAATTCCCTTTAGGAAAAAAGCCACCTCGGTAAATTATTGGCTTCCCTCAGTTAAAGGTTAAAACACCCCAGCTGACATGAAAATTTGACCAATTATTTTATATAAATCCTTTTCTGAATTTAATAATTTGGCTAATTTCAAGCGAAATATTGGTTGAACAGTTGGTTTTAATCTCAATAAAGACAGTTTTGAACCGTTTTCGAGGCCTATTATCAACAATTTTAAAATTTTGCTGAAAAATATTAAACTATGTAAGTTTTTAGATTTCGGCCTCCACGTCTCTTTTCAAACGTTAATCTAGGCCCCAAGTCCACACTGCTGGGCAAAATTCTGCGCCTAGGAGCAAGGAGTTCCCTCAGTTACTACCCGTTGGCAAAATTTTCGGCGAAGAGATAAGCCAGACATATGTAGAAAAGCGAAAGAAAGGCAGCACCACAACAACCGTTTCCTAATCAGAAAGACTGCGTCAAGTTTTATAACCTAATTTGGTCAGTAAACGTGATTTTATAAAGATAATATCCATTACCGTATATACCCTTGGGGGTAGGAGGGTTGCCGCTTTAAGAGTCGAGCTCCCAAGATTATTTTCAGCGCAGGCGTTTCGTGGTTGGCGGAATTTTAGAAAAATTTTTGCTATAGCTGCAGTCTTAGCAAAATGTTGTTCAGCGGAGTTTATGAGTTTCAAAAGATTTAGATTTTACTCCGTCCTCTGGCCAACCCACGAAGCATCTACTCCTAAGCAGGTGCACCATGCGTATGGGTGTACAATGTATACATACATAAGGGTATTTTACGCTGCCACAGTCATGGGACTGAATGAAGGCAGATTTGTTATACGACGTATATATTAAATAATTTGCCAAAATTATCAAAGGCATGTTTCTGTTACGCGTAGCACGGGTTTATAATTTCGCTGGATATGTTGTTTGAGTTTAGTTCCGTATTTTCCTCGCACATTAGATTGTTCATTTTCAATAAAGGTGGCTAACTATTGCCACATTAAGGTGTAATCATACGATCGAGCTGTGTGATGATTTTGGCAATGCGTACCTTCGATATTAAGAGGCGAAAATATGTTTGTCTGGTTTATACCTTGCTCAAGATCAAATTACCTGTAATCAATTATTCAAGTGGTAATAATCCGTGTTCTGTTAGTTCTTCGAATATTATTCAGTCAGTGGTGTAGATTTTGTTTAAAATCTCGGTTGTGGTTGATAGATTTTCGGAAAAAATCAGAATGTTATTGGTCTTCAGCTTATCGGAGCTTTACACTGGTAATAGACCTATAGCTAAGTGGGACGGGGGTGGGGTAGGTGAGGGCGGTGCGCCCGCGTGTGACTATCCGTGCCCCACTGTGAGGGATGGCAGAGAATGAAGAGAATCGGCGATCGAGATATGGACCTTATAAATCTCGGTCAACTCTTCTAACATATATATAGGTATATATTATGTCGATATACATATGTAGTTATATTAGGAGGGTTTATTAAACTACTAAGCTAGTTTTTCAGGGAAAAAGTGCGTACGCTTGGTGACATTCCGCATTCTGTTAAATACCAAGCAGTCTATAAGTGCTGGATCGAACCTAAAGCTTTCTAAAAGTGGTGGGGGTGCCATAACGGGCCAACCTATTGTCAAAATTGTGTGTGTGTGTGGGGGTGGGGATGTAAAACCCCCAACCCCCGCTAAATGTACGCCCATGTATTCAGTAATATTTAGTTTTCCAAAAAAGCTAGATATCGATTTAAAGCATTATAATTTGAAAAATTTTATTTAAGTAAAATGTAAGAAAGTTCTACACAGTCATGTTATAGGCTTTTATGCGGCGTTCACGTTATAATGTCTCCGCTGTTTGGAACTTTTGACCCCCTGTAGTCGCGGCCCTACCGTATAGACAGTCAGGTGACACCCATACTGTAAATCAAATGCCGAGGGTGTACGACACACCCTTAGCTACTACATTTTTTCTAGACAGTGTCGTACACACCCTTAGCTACCAATTTGGCGCGAATTAACTATAACGGACACCGTCTGTAGCTAATGCGGTTTATTAGCCAACTGTCCTGTGGAGTTTCTCCTAAATTCTCGATATTTGTATCTAGCCCATATGAACATTGCTCCAATAATTCCGAACACTGTCAATAAAACAGCCAGAAGACACGGTGTGCCTGACACTGTCAGGAAGTGGTAATACGCGTAACTAGCTACCGTTGAAAAAATTTATTAAAAACATGGGGGTGTCTAAGACACCCTGTTGTCAACAGTGTGTCTGACACTGTGTGGGGTACATAGGTCCCAAACGTTGGGTACATTATAACGTGAACGCCGCATTACAGCAGCACAGAAGTACACAAGATAAATATGCTTATATGAAGCATCACTTATATATGTGTTGTTTTAGAAATACGCTAAATTAGTGAGAATGTATTTTTGTGTTGTTTACGCGAAATTGCTAACGTCTGTTCATTTCGTTCGGTAACTAAAATCTAACCCTGGCAAAAGGCATACACCAGTCCTGGTTTGAAAAAGATGATTCTAAGAGATATTAGGTAATAGTATATATTATACTTATTACTTATACACTTTTGTTTTTGCTTCGTAATATGGAGGTTTGTTGCAACTCTTATTATACATATATATTGCATATATGTTGTATATATATAATATATGTTTTCACATGGTATTTGTACAGATCGAGTTTCTGTCGAATTGGATCTGTCGAGTTACAACATGCCGAATCGGGTTACTTCGTCTTAACTGGTAGATGTGCTGTGTTGGAGCCATTTGAGTTTCATGCAATAATTCCAAAAATCAATTTTGTTTAATTCCCAAATCGACGCTTTATGAACAAACATATTTTTTCGGGTTGAACAAATGAAGGTCGTAGTTGTAGTTGTATTTTTTAGCTTTCGCATAGCTCTCTATTCATATTGTGGGTTTGGAGTTGTATATCAATTATTGGGAAGTGTCCTGCGTTATAATACAAGAATTATGGTATATACCTCATGCAATATTCATGTATGGGTCTTATTTCTGTTCAAAAATTGTTTACTCATGTGACAAAAACCGTTGCAAAATAACTTTTACAAGTTAGCGAGCTTGCCGCTATCCTTGGCAGAAAAAAGAAACACCTACTTAACTGATTAATTTTGCATATGCCCTGGAAATAGCAACACTAGAAAGCAAAAATATTAATGCAATTGGTATCAATTTTATTATTGGTTATCGCTGTGTAAACTCGTTCGATTGGTAAATGCTACATATTTTCGAACTACACAGGGATTCTTCAAACGCGCATATTAGTTTGCCTGTACAGTTGCCACAGTAATATAGGAGGTGAATTGGAGAACACAGGGATTCTTGAAACGCGCATATTAGTTTGCCTGTACAGTTGCCACAGTAATATAGGAGGTGAATTGGAGATAATTTGAAGAAAGATTTGAAAAGTATTTTATTGCTTTCTCTAACTCAAATGCCGGACAACAAAAAAATATGTTGAGATGGGTTGTGTTGCAACGTTCGAAAGAGGTTTACACTGGACATTAAGAAATTATAACGTTTATTTTTTTATACAGACACCAACAGCACGCTGGTTTAGTTTGGGAAATATCATAAGTTTGAACACCAAATTCTCAATTTCATTGAAGAATATACGTAAATATTTATATTAGTTAGATTTACATCAATACTTGGGTGATGTGAATAAGAATTATCAGTCTTGATTCAATGATATCAGACGTACTAAGCAATAGCAAGAGCCCGCAAACAAAAATAGTGTAAGATTATGACACTCGATCATACTCGTGTTAATTGTCTTATCCGATGATGTGGCCATTATTGGGTTTACCCCTACATCCTATGGACTACAAAGTTCTGTGAGCATATGAGAAGCCGCCGCCCCCCCCCCAGATAATACTAGGGAGAGGGTAATTTCAAAAACGACCACGTCATCAGATAAGACTGTATCGAGTGTCATACCCTTTTTTGTTCATTTACCCTTGCCAAAAGCAAATTAATATCGAAATGAAACATACTATGCTGTGGAGTCGTACTTTTCTGTTCGTCCGTTTCCTTTTAATTAATTGACACAAAGGTAACCGTCTACTGCATGACTTTATTAGTGCTGTACTATATACTGCTGTGAGCAGTGGCGGATCCAGGGGGGCGATAGGGGGCGGTCGCCCCCCCCCAAGATCGGACAAGTAATTTAGAAGCAACTCAAATTAATTAGGCACTGCAGCAACACTTCGCCTTAAAAAAACCCCCATAAGTTCGTCGTGAACGTACATTTCAGAACAGGTCATCATTTGGTGAAAACCGATCCGCGCTTAAATTCTATAGCTATTATATTATTTCTATAACTATTCGATATAGTACAGCTGCGTTATATGTGCTTTTGGTTATTTTATAGAAATCTACTTTTATTGGTTAAAAAATTCTTCTGACTCATTTTGTTTTTTAGTGTATGCTTTACGTTTGTATAATATGTTCTAATACGTTTGTTTATAGCAACATCACTGGATAAATGATATATAACACCAACTACAGCATGTTTCTTGTTGAATAGAGGTCGCAATCAGGTCGGGTGCAGGTCGAGTGGGGTCTAAACTCAGTCCTAAAAAATTTGTCTTCATAGGTAAAAATTCTCACGTTCAACATTCCAAGAACGAATCCTGATCATAAAGGACAGGAAAAATTTTAGCTTTGCGCTAAAATTAATAGGTGTATGCCGCCATCTTTACCCAATAATAAAATGACAAAATTATAACATGAAAGTTTCTGTGGTTATCGAGTACCGTAGCACACTCACGGAAACTGTAGCTTTGAAGTCGGTTCGGATCGGTTCGGGCCCGGAAATGCAGAACCAATGCGACCCCTACTTCTGAATATATACTTCAGTTAAACAGGCGAGGTCACTCACGCCCCTGCGTTGCCCGCTCCCCCACCCCTCCGATGGTTCACATACTGGTTTTAAATGAAATGGTGTGCTGTGCATGATTTTGCCCACGTTGCTATTCGTTCGACTTCGAGTCCTTGTCAGTTGCAATAAGGAAACCACGACATTCTTCGATTTCTCGTCATCGCTCAAACGTCGGTGGTGCAGATACCTCGCCAGAAGAACATTATCGTCTCAACTGTTTCGTGCCGATGTTAGACGCAATAATTTTAGATTTCCAACAGCGTTTTGCGAAGCATACGAGCATAGCTTGTTATCTTCAAAATCTCATTCCATTTCGAGCAAAAAATGCCCGTTGGGAGGATATCTCTCCTGCATATGAAAAATATTCTTCGTTACTGGCTGGTTCTTCAGACGACGTCAAGGCTGAATTTTACGTTTGGCAAAATTACTGCAAAAATCTTACTGATATTTCGGCAATTGAAACGCTAAATGTTTGCAACCGCCGTATCTTCCCAAACATTTTTCTACTTATCAGAATCTTTGCAACGCTTCCAATTACTACGTGCGAAGCCGAGCGACTGTTTAGCAAGATGGAGAGGACACTGACAGCTCTGCGCAGTACGATGTCAGAGGATCGATTGGAAGACTTTATAATAATACAGGCTCATAGAGATGCATTGCCTAATACAGATGAAATTATTGACCTATTCGCTGCTAGCAAAACTAGGAAACTTCCTTTTGTTTTATAAACTAAGTAGATTCATTATGCTATAAGATAATGACCGCCCCCTCCAAGATTATTGGCTGGATCCGCCAGTGGCTGTGAGACAATTCTCGTAATAGGAAAAAAGTTTGAACAAAAATCACAAACTCTAGCTTCTCTCAAATTCTTTTCTTGCAGATGTTAGTTTAAAATTATTTTCCGTTATACACGCGAAATAGGTCTCAGTCTCTATAACTCCATATTATATTACTGCACTATCGTTGTTCGTTTTCAGTTTGACTCCAATCTCATATAGCACAAGAAAGGTCAGGTCACTAAAAGAACAGCAATATCATTCAACTAAATAAAATTGACCACACACTTTGGTTTGATAGTATATCGTCGAAAAACAACAACACCACATATTCTATCGTATTAACTAACCGTTCATATTTTGTTGGGTTCACGTTTCGGGCATTCAGGAAATTGGATTGACACACACAACACCAAAATTGAAGCCACACAATTCCGTCTAGTTCAACTGTGAAACTGGAATAAATAGCCTATACCAAAAACTGAATCGTCGTCAGTCAAACAAACTTTTACTCTGTCAGCTTTCGGTTTTATGCTATTAAAGCAACAAACATTCGACGCCTCACGCTCTAAATATATATATTTATACCAACCAACTTTACCGGGTCTATACCGGGAGATAAGAAAAGTTTTTTTTGGATTTATGGGGCATACATTTTTCCCGGTCGTCGATTATTATTATCATCACTATTATTATTATTATTATTATTATACCGTACAGTTTTCTGTTTTAAGTCCTACTTTTTTTACTTTGTTGTTTGCTGCATTGTCAGTGCGCTTGATATATAAATGAAATTGACGGCCGTTGAATAATTTAGTTGTCACTGACGTGCCTTGAGCTTAGCCTAGAACTCGTCCCGACACAGAGCTGTTTTCAACAGAGAAAACGTTTTTTAAACATAGTTTTTTGCTTTCCTAATTCCTTTGCCATTAGCTCTCTCTCTCTCCTATTACCTAATTTTACCACCATTATTCCTTCGTTTATCTTGTTCTGCTTGCCGGTGTTCCATGTATCTATTTCTGCTGTATTAACGTTGGCCAGTGCCATTATTAGCATGATTATAAGCTTTCACCGATAGCGTCATGACTAATAGATCTGACCGCTCATACATTGTGACCCATACAATGTACATTTGTAAGATTTTAAACCAATGCAATAAAATTTTCAACCATTATGAAGCAATGTGGAATACATTATTAGAAGACCCACATATTTGCTTGAACTACTTGTGGCAACGTAAAGCTGACGGTGTCGATATACGCCTTGGATAAATTTTCAACCATTATGAAGCAATGTGGAAAACATTATTAGAATACCCACATATTTGCTTGCACTACTTGAGGCAACGTAAAGCTGACGGTGTCGATATACGCCTTGGATAAATTTTCAACCATTATGAAGCAATTTGGAAAACATTATTAGAAGACCCACATATTTGCTTGAACTACTCGTGGCAACGTAAAGCTGACGGAGTCGATATACGCCTTGGATAAATTTTCAACCATTATGAAGCAATGTGAAAAACATTATTAGAATACCCACATATTTGCTTGAACTACTTGTGGCAACGTAAAGCTGACGGTGTCGATATACGCCTTGGATAAATTTTCAACCATTAAGAAGCAATTTGGAAAACATTATTAGAAGACCCACATATTTGCTTGAACTACTTGTGGCAACGTAAAGCTGACGGAGTCGATATACGCCTTGGATAAATTTTCAACTATTATGAAGCAATGTGGAATACATTATTAGAAGACCCACATATTTGCTTGAACTACTTGTGGCAACGTAAAGCTGACGGAGTCGATATACGCCTTGGATAAATTTTCAACCATTATGAAGCAATGTGAAAAACATTATTAGAATACCCACATATTTGCTTGAACTACTTGTGGCAACGTAAAGCTGACGGTGTCGATATACGCCTTGGATAAATTTTCAACCATTAAGAAGCAATTTGGAAAACATTATTAGAAGACTCACATTTTTGCTTGAACTACTTGTGGCAACGTAAAGCTGACGGAGTCGATATACGCCTTGGATAAATTTTCAACCATTATGAAGCAATGTGGAAAACATTATTAGAAGACCCACATATTTGCTTGAACTACTTGTGGCAACGTAAAGCTGACGGAGTCGATATACGCCTTGGATAAATTTTCAACCATTAAGAAGCAATTTGGAAAACATTATTAGAAGACTCACATTTTTGCTTGAACTACTTGTGGCAACGTAAAGCTGACGGAGTCGATGTACGCCTTGGATAAATTTTCAACCATTATGAAGCAATGTGGAATACATTATTAGAAGACCCACATATTTGCTTGAACTACTTGTGGCAACGTAAAGCTGACGGAGTCGATATACGCCTTGGATAAATTTTCAACCATTAAGAAGCAATGTGGAAAACATTATTAGAAGACCCACATATTTGCTTGAACTACTTGTGGCAACGTAAAGCTGACGGAGTCGATATACGCCTTGGATAAATTTTCAACCATTATGAAGCAATGTGGAAAACATTATTAGAATACCCACATATTTGCTTGCACTAGTTGAGATAACGTAAATCTGACGGTGTCGATATACGCCTTGGATAAATTTTCAGGCGTAGTAGCAATGTTTAACTGAACAGATGAATCCAGATATAAAGTTTTGGGAACTTTGCACCCTTTTAAGTAGTTATGTTTGTAACAACGCATCAACAAATTAGTACTGGCAGATCATTTTTACGTATAAAATCTGAGTTCCTCATAACTTGTGACGGGTAAAGCGCAAAACGTCGCCAATATTTACGCTTGGTTTCTAAGTCGGAATTGCTGCGAAGTTTATAAACAAACGTCGGTTAAATCTTGCGTCAATGAAAGCTCCAACCTAAGAAAGAATATAGATATTCTACTACTCGCATATATACTAACGTTGTTGAACGAAATCGGTTACGAAATATTTGTTGTGTGAAAGGTCGCTACCTCTGATAGTATTATAACACTCCCATAGTTGCTAGAGGTGCCTACGCGCCGAAATGTCGCAAGACGAACTCTATTGAGGAATGCAAAATTTTGTTGTTTACATTTTGTCGTAAACTACCATGAAGCTGGTCAGGGTTAAGATATGAACTGTTACATGTTTTGCAGAGACGAAGCCTTGTCCTCAGATGATGATTCTAACGACAGTGTCAAACTCACCGGACTGAGCATGGTGTTGTCTACATCGTACATAATTATTTTAAATTTAAAGTTGCATCTTACGGCTACGCATGAAGCTGACACTGTCTAAATCATCAAGAGTGTGGCAGAACACCATCATAACTTAACTTCTTGAGGGTCTGGGAACGACCAGATGGATACATGCCGCCGGGATGGAAAGCAGGGCAAACCACGGCAGCAAAATAACGACTTCACGCCTCAATTTTCTTATTTGTATAGTTAAATATCTTGTATGTTCAAATCCAGGGTTTTTTATAATGGGTGTCATGCGATGCGTCCATGACACTGTCTAGTTAAATAAACTACGCTAGTAAGGACAGCCTAATGAAAAGCCAATTCGCCATACGGGACCGTGAACACCCTCAAATTTTATAACGTAGTGCAGGAATGATTCAAACAGTATGTTTTGTAGGGTTTGACTACAAGGGGACAAAAGATAGGTTACCACTGTCAATGATTTTAAATCATGAAGCCTGTTTTTATCAATAATTTCGTGATTCCACTCGAAGTTTGTTTAAACTCAATTTTAAAAACACATTGAGTTAAAAGGATTTAGGCCATATAGAATAAGCAAAAGTTGTTCGAAACACACGTATATTTATATATATATACTCACCGGTATACTCACCGGTCGGCGTCACAATTAAGGTGATTGACCAGTAAAAAGAAGACCGTTGTATGTACGCCGGTGTATGCAGTGCCGTAGTCGGCACCATTTGATCTTGTCGATTGGAATGTTCACGTCCCAGTAGGAACGGATCTGGAAATAGGCACTGACCACAGCAGCAGCTGGTCATAGATGTCGCAGTGATCTGGAGGCATGGAGCATCCGCTTGAATGTTGCGACATCCCGGGCCGAGGCGATTTCCTCTGGGAGGCGATTCCAAACGCTGATGGGACGGTAGGAGAAAAATTGACAGGCGTAGTTCCAGTTAGGCTTGTATTTCGGCCTCAAGCGGAAAGTATGTCCACGCAACCGATCAGTCGGGTTTAGATCAAAAAAGTAAGTGACCGATAACCCCACCAAGCCGTGACAAGGTTTGAATATAAGAATGAGGTCAGCTCGAAGCTGTCTAGTTTCCAGAATTTGAATACCAAAAATTGCCAGCCGTTCAGCCGTTCCCTGAAATGTAGTTCTGCGAGGTGAGGTACCATGCGGGTGACCCGATGTTGTACACGTTCTAACAACTGAACATCTCGAGAGTAAATTGGTGACCTGACAGTACAACAGTGCTCGAGTATCGTTCGGACCAGTGAAGTATAGAGCTTTCGAATTATGTAAACATTTTTGTTACAGACAACCTTTCGGATGTTGTAGAGGACCAGCTCGGCTCGGCTTACCGTGTCAGCACAGTGTTTGGGCATTTTAGGTTGCTGGAAATGATGACGCCCAGATCCCTAACTTCCTGTTCAACATTTAGATGTTGACCACTAAGAGTGTAGTCATAACATGGGTTTGATCGACCAAAGTGAAGAAGAGCGCATTTTCAATGCTGAAGTCCATTGCCCAGCTTTGGGACCAGTCCCAGAGGGCATCCAGGTCAACTTGCATATTGGAGACGACTAGCGCAGTGAAGGACGGGTGCTTTGATATTCTGCTAAACAGTTGCAGTCGTCAGCGAATTTAGAAAGCCAAAACTAACAGCCTGATCCATGAGGTTTACAAAGAACAGAAACAAAGTCGGGCCAAGGCAGCTGCCTTGGGGGACACCGCTACATACGTTGATCGATTTAGATACAGCGTCGCCAATGACAACCCTTAGAGTGCGACCAGAGAGGAAGTTTTTGACCCAACTTAACAATGGTTTTCGGATACCGTGGGCTTGCAAAATATTGAGCAGGCGACCGTGAAGAACACGGTCAAACGCCTTCTTGAAATCAAAGTAAACAGCATCAATCCAATCACCCTGGTTCATGCACTTTGTAACGCGATCCATGTACGAGAGCAGCTGAAGCTAACATGATCAACGATGAAGGAAGCCAAACAGGGTGGCTGTGATCAGATCGTTTGATATGACGTAGGAGATGAAGTCAAAAGGCATAACCGATTGCATAATTTTGCCTATGACGCTGGTTAAACAGATGGGACGGAAATTTCATGGATCGTGCAACGAGCCTTTTTTGTGCAGTGGTATGACATTTGCGGTTTTCCACGACTGGGACATAGTTTTTGACCAAGCAGGCACTGAAAAAAGAGGACAGGAAGGGATACATAGTGGCGGAACACTCCTTGAGTACGACAGGGGAATGCCGTCTAGACCTTGGGCAGCAAATTGTTTAGTTTTTTTGGCAACCCAGCGAATTCTATTTGGGGAAAAATCCACAGAGTCCAAGGACTTATCTGTAACCATCGACAATGGGGGAAGCATGATCAGGCACTGGTCGATATACTGACGCAAAAAAATTCTGCCAACGTGTCAGCACAATCTTTGTCAGAGGAGGTAAATTATCTGTCACCGCTGCGCAAAGGCCCAACAGAAGTTTTTCACTTGGACATTCTATTGATGTAGGACCAAAAAGGATTTTGGGTCAGATTTGACGTTGTCAGCTAGACGTGACTAGAATTTATATACGGAGCGATGAGATTCTAGGGAAACACGTTCGGAGGCGATGTTGTAGAATTCAAGATCAGTTTGGTTGCCCGTCCGCATAAATTTCCTAAGCTTGGTGTGCTGGTTTTAAATAAAGGGCACGAAAACACCGACCATCGGCCGAGGGAGGTTTCCACGTGGATTTTGATGCATAGGTCGGAACAAAGGCACGAATGCAGCTAAGGAGGGAAGTTGAAAGCGAGGACCACATAACTTCGGGGCGAGCATGGTGATCAAAGTTCTGAAGCAGGGTGTGCAGCATCAGCCGAAAACTGGACCAATCAACCCTTGTAAAGTCCAGTTTGCTAACAGGTGGGGGAGGGGGAAGATTTGAGTTGACTTAAAACTTGAAAGCAACGCCGAAATGATCGCTTTTACCAAGCCCCGCTACTGGAGCGAGTTCAGAGACAAGATATTGTTCATTTGCGCAAACCAGATACAGCGTGTTAAGACCCTGGTTGGGAAATCGTCGAATTGGATTAAGCCAGCGTCATGCACAGATTCCATAAAGTGGTCACAATCGGCAGGCCAACAGTAGAGGGACCAGTCGATGTCTTTGTAATTAAAAACCCCGAGCAGCATAATCCTCGATGACCAAAAGATCGGATGAAATTGATCAGATAGCCATTCTGTGGATCTATATTTGAGTCAGCCCGGTAAATTACAGCAATGAGAAGTGAGTCACTTTGGATTATATTTATTCGACAGCAAACAGCCTCCTCATATCCAGACCAGCCCGAAATATTGGAAACATGTATAACCCGGTACGGAGATTAAACTCGCAACGTCCTGATTGCCGATGCATGACTCCGTCACTGCCACAACGTCTGGATAGGTATTTTTACACAGATATTCGCGAAATAGGTGCAGCTTGCTCATTAATCTCATGGCATTAAGTAACAAACATCGCTAGTAGTTACCCGAAAACCTTCTATTAGTAGAACAGCTGTTAGGAGGTTTGCGCCTAGAGACTTGTAGGAATCTATTTAAGCGTGGGCGGCCCGCCTGCGTTGACCTACAGCTAAAGGGATAAATTTTCCACCACGAATAGTCATAGATTTCCAACTAGCGTTTGCAGCCCGTAAGGCAGTGACCAAAGATCTCTGCTTCTTCAATTGCATCTGCGTTAGGTTCGGTTTGATGAAAACATCCTTGAACTCACCACTAGCCCTCAGGGATTTTGCATTTGACAGACCCTATCGCTTTGCAGACACCGATGCCAGATTTACTTTAACTGCTCGGGGTCTGTCGCTGGTCTGCTTGCCAAGACGCTGACCAGACACGAATTCCGAAGCATCCACTCCAATTGATTTTAAAACATTCACAATAACAGATTTGTCTTCCTCGACCGACCCCTGTTTCGAAAGCCCAAAGATCATCAGATTTGATTTCCGCCGTGTTTGATCCTGAATTTCATTTGCAACAGAATCAATGAGGACCAGTTGATCATCGGTTTGGGGAGAAGGATCCCGAATTAGAGTTTGTGTTTTCCCCAACATGCCCCGAAGAGACCCTATCTTCTAATTTCGCAATACGGGATTCAAGCTCGTTGTATTTCAAAGTGAGGGATGCCCATTTCAACAAAATATTTTTGGCTGAACCATTACAAACTACGCAAAACCACGTCACCTGAGATTCATTTTTGCTGGGATCATTGAACGTTGCTTTGGACATACCAGCGCAGGTGAAGTGGAAGGAGGGACGGCATATTGCACACTGTTTGAAGCTGTCTCCGTTGTCGATTCTAATGACCCGGTTGCATGAACCACATGAGGTATTTCCATCATCCAGACTGCTCGAACGCCGAGTAGTAGCCATTTCAAATATTATATATACATATTCTTTTACACAGATGTATACTTTTCCCGAAATGACATCATAGATTCTTGGAGCACCTACATGGCGGTTGATTTTCCAGAGATTAATATTACTAATGGGTGTTCGAGAGTTATCTTTGTAATTATTTAAATTGAGCAAATTATTAAATATTATATATTATTGGTTCTCTGTGTCTGTATCCACATACTTGTTACGGCACATGATTTGTGAAACATGTTTCAAATAAACGTATTAAATTTAATTTTCCTTAATATTTGTTCTAATGAAGTATGAACGTAATTTGGGCATGCCCATTGGTGCTGCTTTTCAATTTTTTTATTATACTTCCAGTTTTTGGTCTGGAGCTTTGTGAATTCAATGTAAGAATTATTGTTTCAGTGCATAAGCTAATTATTAGGGTTATGAATGAAAATTAGTGAAATTTTCTGCTATTCTTTATTGAAAAGTAATATGGGTGAGAAGGTGCCTAGAATGGCCTTTTCGAGATCGAGCTCGGCCCGCTAGGTCCGGGGCCTTTTCAAAAATTTGGTCCTATAATGGCGGGTCGGCCAAACCAATCCGCGCCTAGAATTCTCATTTTAAAAATACATTTAGCCATGAGAATTTCCTGAGATTGTAGGTTCATATAAATTAACTGGAATAGGGTTCATTGGTGGTATCTGACTGTTTAATTTATATTCTAAAGTAAAAATCAGGCTCAAGATCGTGGATCGAAAAATTAAATCCGGACCCCACAATGTTTGGTTTCAGCACTGAAGTTGCAGGTGCTAGTCATCAAGATAACATCTATCTTCGTATTCATTATCTGAAAAGGCAAAAGCTATACAGAAGTGCTACAGTGTGTTGTGGTGGCGTAATTTAAAGCATATACGTTATATTTGCACATACGTTGTATAATTTTACGATATAATATTTGGAACAGAATCGTGCCGGGTATTGCAAAACAGCTCATGGAGGCAGCGTCATTCACAGCCCGGGCCGCCTCGTTTGTAATTGAATTTCTCCGTGTCCGGACAGGGGCACGTGATCAAAATTCTTACTTACAGTGGAAAAGTACAGCTGTTGGGCTCGGCTGCATTTTAGTTGTTGCTAAACTGCTCCGATATATATTGGTGGGTGTATGTATGTTGCTGATCCGTAGCCAGACCAATTGTATTAGAATAGGGCCTCGACATATTTCAAGTGTGCTCAAATTTAGTTATATATGAAAAAAAATTGGCAAAATAAATGTGGCAGTTCGTCTCCATAGCAGCAGGAATTCGAATTAGGTAGGTGAGGGCGGATCTTTTCCTAACATCCCTCCGTAGTAAATTGTTCTAATATGTTGTCAAAGAAGCAAACGGTCATTTTTTGACAGTTATTAAAAGACAAAAACATATACTTATTTTGCAACAACAGAAACAAATACAGCACTGTCATATGTTTAAATGTCATTGCTGCACTTCAGAGAGTTTTAAACATTCTTGTCTAACATGTTATGAGAACACTAAATGACTGCAGCAATTCATCAAGCCATAAAATAAAGTAACGTGGTGCGATGATCATAAAACATAGCGATTAAAGAAATAACTATACAGGAATGAGGTGGGATAGCGCAATCTCGCAAAGCGCCTAGTCGAAACTTTAGCTTTGACCCCAACAAAACGGTAGATATCTTCTTGAACATAATGCTTTAACTTTTCAATAAAATTTATCGATAACTAATATTTTGGCCGCTTATTTTCACACCTACATACCGCTAACACTGCTCAAGTACACAAAAAATAGGTCCAGACATAATGGCAACACGTAACATTATTGGGGAAATTAATGGTTCACCCTGCCTCATTGCCTCCCTGCCGAACCGTCTACCCTAACTATCATAGACTTTGGACACCTATGACACAAGAAATACCTAAAATTATGGTAACCTCTAACTGACACCATTTGGCATGATAAATTGTTTGGGTATATAAAAACGTGGAAACCTTATAAATTGAGAATTCAAATTTACCGCAAAAAAGATTGGCAGTTTCTGTGCTATGTGTTTAGTCAATCAATCTGAGTTCGAACTAGGGTGTAGCCGTCGCGGGGTCACAGGGTTCACAACTAAATTACCAACCAAAAGGTTTGTTAATGATCTGTCTCGTTTCCATTGCATATTTATACTACGCATCTCAAGCTCATCCCAACATTTCACTCAGTGGTCAATCAATTAAATTTTTTTGAATCACTACTTTTTAGCTCACGCTATGGCCATTGTTGTTACTGATTTACGACAGGTTATTGTTATAAAGGGTCTCACTTTTAGTTACTTATTATACCAACTTATCTCTAACACGTACATTGTTGCAAAACCTGCGTGGTCAAATTTGCAAATACAGTCCCGGGCCCAAGAATTGTTTAAAGTGGCACCGAGATTCAGGGAAACCAAACGCAATGTGTGTACACTGTCTCTGCTTAAGCCATTGGTGTCAGTTGCAGTTTGTTTGATTAGAGTCATCAAATGTAGGTTAATCATTGTGAGTAATATATATATATATATATATATATATATATATATATATATATATATATATATATATATATATATATATATATATATATATATATATATATATATATATATATATATATATATATATATATCCTAACATATATAAGGAATTTCAATACCCTAGCGGGATGAGTCTAAAGAAAATTTAAAATTCGTGAAAAGGTCAGGCTAGTCTTACCGCGTATGGTTCAGTGTGATAAATAAACGCATAGTATTGAATTACGCTGGGTTTATCAAATTCGGATTTACCTATTTGAACGACCCTCCATGGTAAAGTAGTTGTTGCGCTTAACATAGGCTGATTTTCATTTTCTGGCCCCGGCCTACGGTCTCGTTATTTCTGCTCAACACAGCATAGTTAAAAGCTGAAAAGATTTCAGTTTCAAAAACCACACTGAGCATTATAGACGTCCAGCGTTGAAGCAGTGGGATTTTCTTAAATTTGACACTATAGAATAATTCAGTTGTCATAAACCTTTAAAATCACTTTGTGAAATTGCTCAGCTCTAGAAGTTGCAAGAAAAGATCAGGTAAGGATCACCAAATCGTTGTTACTTTTATAATTTTTGAATAGCAGCAAAATAGCTTCGTTTGATTCAGCCTAATTCTATGTATTTGCATAGCCTTGATTCTGAATATCAACAAAATGTTCAGCCGGTAAAATTTGCAACGGACTATGCCACAAATGAATAGGTTTACTCTAATTGTGCTTAATTATTTTCAAGTTTCAAGCCAGTTTTCTCTTACTGCACGTAGTCCACACCTATTGAGAGGTCCAAATGGCTGTCCACATATTTTAGAAGCAATAATTGCCACCCCCTCTTGGGCTGACGATTAGCTAGTTCACGTTAATGTCCGAAATAAATAAGACCATGACTGGCTCGGTAGTATCGAAATTCATACATTAATAAGTCACGATCTCAGTGATCAACTGCTGATGTAGTTGTGTATATGTTGTATGCATCATTGATTTTGCAAGATAATCCAATGATTTGCACGGAAACGACCCAAGTTAAGCTGAGAGGTGCTACGTTTATCCTTAAAAAATAACAGTTTAGTACGTGCAGGATTTTCGACATGTCGCAACCCCTAACATAGTTATAGGCTTATTATATGGGTTATATAGGGGCCTTAGCTTAAACTAATACGCAGGTTTAAGCGTAATATATATATCGGCATAGCCTGCATATAGCTTAAACCCCTTAGCTTGACTTTGGTCCGTGTTGTTATATATAAATGCGAAAACACCGAGCATTACAAAACAGACGTATCACGCGCCACCAATCAATCTTAATTTGTCAACTTATATGCTTCACAATGACCTTCAATAAGCTCTCTTCGTAAGTCGTTTAAACTAAATTTTGTTGCGCATGTATCATCATACATCCATTGTATATGTTTTTTAGATATATAATATTAATACAGCTCAACAGAGTCCAAACTTGTAGTTAATACTATGCATTATAAGTGAACTATATTGACAATGGAGGCAGGTGATGAAATTATTCTTCCGACACCTCCAGTCGTTCGCAGAACTCGTAAGAACTCCGAACCGCCTAATTTAGCGGTTTCTGTGTCTCGCCGATGTTCGGAAGCACCAAGAGGGTGTGTATGATATATGTTACCAATAATGTAGCAATGTTATTAGATATGAGGCCGAGGTGACTGTGAAGGGCGTTACGTTATATCGTTGGAAAAAAAAGAACTGCTTAGAACAAGACGTTCGAGATGCGGCAGCCCCCGACTTAGTGTACACTTAATATAAGGACATAAGCTTAGGTTTAATATATCGAGATCGGCGTGGAATGCATTATACTTACGCCACTCACGGTTACCCTAACCCTAGATACCAAGCTGGAGCCGTTGAATTGACAGGCATATTACTGCTGGAAACATTTGCTCCATACAAAACAAACCTAAGCAGTTGTGCCAAAAATTATTGTTTCGCTAGCTATATTATTTCGTACAAAAACTAAACAAATTATGCTATGGTTAGAATAGTTGTTGGGAAGGGTGTATTTTGCATCTGTAGTCGTAATTCAGTGTGTCCATGACGATGAAACAATACTGTGCTTTCAACTGCGGTCATTAACATATCATTTTGAGGAATTTCTCATAAAAATCATCGCACATCTGTAAAACACTTCAAAATAAAACGCAGCATCGCTAATAATAGACGGAATAATCTAGTGTTCTAACGCAACGGTTAATATTGATCATCTATACGTCTCAAACTGGAATAAATTGATTACCATTTGCATGAACTGTGGCGTGATATACTACAACGAAGGCTTAAATATATAATTGCGATAAGCATTTTGACAAAAAATTGACTGTGACATCGGTTCGATACCTCACAGCCCCCATATAATGTTATTCATCGATACAGGAAATGCAAACCAATTCAGAACATAAAGATTTAATAAAAATTTAGTAAACCAATTGCGTGTTAAACCCTTTAGTGCCTGCAGTTGTTCGACGTCATCCAACTACGTTTCGAAGCGCTGTGCTACTTAAACTTGCCAGGCGATGCATGATTGTAAGTGCATTATTGGGGTCTTTTCCTTTGACCCCAACAGGCCCAAATTAGCCAGTTTTCAAGATACAGCTATAATTTAGGCTCAGTCCGACAGTGCGAGTTTTCGGATAGTCGGATGGTGGTAAAATCAGTTGAAACGGTTTAGGGGTTAAGATATTATTACCATTTATGTGAAATCCAAAGCCTAAAGCTAAGCCTAAACCTTAGCCAAGCCTAAGTCGTGAAGCGATTGCGCTGATATTACTACTGTGCACGTTAATGCGGTCCGTATGAAAAATACCCTATGTATTTAGCTAGAAATATTTTTTCGTAAATTTTGGGTACCAATGGAAACGATTGGGACCTAAGAAAGTCGAAAGAAAATTTTGCTTTTAAACTGATCGAAATGGATATTTTTTCATCCAGCTCGGCTCGTTGAGCAGAGTCAAATGGTGCCAATATTATCGCTGTATCTTCGAAATTCACCAATTTCGGCCTGGCTGCTAAGGCTACAAGAAAAGATCCTATTATTGTTGGCTCGCTTTGCAATGAACCTTAACTATCCGAGCAATAACCCAGAAATCGCTGAATTTCTAATGAACATGACTTTTATGCGAGCGTTCGGTGTTTGATACCTTGCGTTGACCTATAACTGTTCACCAATACATGACATGCAAGTCAATTCAGAGTTAAAGGATTGTCTTTCAAACATTGTTCAAGACCTAAGCATGAGGTGATCATCATTAATAGCTATCAATTGTTATTGACAGCGATACACAATAGTCCATTAACGGGCCAACGTCACAACTACACGCGTAAGCGGCTAATCATAGCTTTGACCTGTTTCTTTGGCATGGTCTTTGCTTCGTTATATGATATTCCACAAAGGTCTAAATCGGCTTGGAATGTCGCCGGTAGTGTTCTGAGCTGAGCCATTCCTCTTCGCAAACGCTCCTGAGGTTGATGTTGCAACGCAATTGCGAGAGGCGTCGGTATAGCACGAATCGATGCTCTAGCAGTATGTCCAATTAGGGCAAGGCGTTTTTGCTGGGGGATGGTTGTTAGCGGTGGAAGTTGGCACCGTCGGTCGAGTTCGTCGTTTGAAAGTATTGTAGGATAATGCACCCCAAGCGCATATCGGAGCAGTGCACGGTATGCTGCGTTGACGTTGAGAGCTCTCGAACCGGTTATCGGTATAGTTTCAAGTCCATAGGTAAGCACACACTCTACTGCGGCTCAAAACAACTTGATATTGACCGCATCGGTCACTTCAGAGTTGAAGATTGATGTTAATTTCTTTACGGCAACCCACGCCAAGCCCCGTCGTTCTCTGAATTGACTGTCAACATTGAGCACTTTGCAGCCGAGGTATTCAATATCGACTGATCAAACCTAACTAAAAGGCTGGATTATTTTTGGTTGGGCTTGGCTATAAATATAGGCTTGCAGAAATAAAAAACCATTTTTGCTATATATGCACGACAGCAGTCAACTCCTATATACAGCGCAGTGGAACTTATCATAAACCTTGTATACAAGTCTTTGAACGTACTACTAGTTGTGTTACAACTATTTTTGTAACACAGCTTATATAGTTAAAGCCGTGCATCAAAATGACTTAACGCACGTTTAGCTAAATTAGCTGTATTACAAGTCAGTTGTAGCACAGCCGGGTGTGCGTCAAGTGATTTGTACGCACGGTTGTGTTGTTTAACTCGTTCAAACTCGTGCTGACACACTCGTCTGAAATCGTCACGACCGTGCGCACAAATCACGTAACTCGCGATAGGTGTGCTACAACTATTACTTGTAACATAGGTTGGGTTATATATAGTTGTCCTACAACTATGTCACAAATTAGTTGTAGCACGGATAGCCGAGCATACAGATTTGTATACACGGTTGTACAATTTACTCGTTCAAACATCTCACTCGTTTGAACTTGTTAAAAACGTACATACAAGTTTCAGAATCCTCGGCAATTCATGCTACAACTATTATTATAGACATACACACACACAATATAGTACATACTAGATGTTTCGGCTAGCACCTTTGGCTTTAGCGCCATTGGTTTTTATTTGCTAGCCTGATCAAACTGTGACTAGTATTTGTATCAAAGAAGCGGAGAAGTAATAAACTCAATATATATAAATTACTCATAGTTCAACTTTTAAGCAAATCGGAGCATTCTTTGCAAAGTTACAGACGATAGCAGTAACATTTTGGCGTTCTGATCCGAAAAATGTATACCCCCGTATTTCATAGCTATACATAAGTATTGGGACGAATTCAGCAGTATCCGCTCATCAAAAAATCGATATATACATGGTAGAAACGTGAGTTGGAATAGAACTAACAATTCCAAACCATATATTATGACAACAAAACATTATGCAAGCCTCGGTCGACAATATTGCTTTTAGCAATTTATGCAGTAGTTTGAACTAGGTTAGAAAAATTTCGACTATATAATATGTAACTTATAGGTACACTCACTGTCAAAATTTAAACCAAACACCGCTCGTCAACATCAATCTATAACAATAACAATACTTACGCGATTGGCACAAAATTGGTAGTTGCTCTCTTATTTAGTTGATAAAGGGGTTATTCAGGCCTGCAGTTCCAAAAGCACCGGCCTGCTGTATTACAAAAATTTTTTGTAACGTTACTTTAGCGGTTACCACGTTATAGGCATAAACAACAAAATTCGACGTTATTTTGGTTTATAAGTGTGCTTTGTTTAATTCCAGCTCTTGGAAAGGGACACATGAGTAACACTGCTTCTACAACTATGTGCCGATGGTTAACTGCAACCTATGGTAACAAAATCACATATATCCGCCTCCCTGATCCTGAGCCATAGCCGTTGATGTAACAAAACATTGGGTTAGCGCGGTAAACTAACGACAGCATAATCGGTAATCTAGCAACAGGGTAATCTATCTTTAGGACAAAACTTTATTATTTTTGGCTTCTAATTTAGCACGTTTTATGCCGCGTGTTTTTTGGAGTAGTATCTGTTACAATATGTTACTGAGCCCTAGGTGACGGGTAGCTTTGTCTACAACTTGGCACAACATTTGGATATTTCCATCTTTGAGTTCAAGAACGAGAGGGGTCATAACTACTTTTGTCGAATTAATGTTTGGTATTACTCAGGGCAAACCCAACGGTAAATAACTTACAATTGTTAATAAACACGCACGTCATGGGTTAGGTTAAAATGGGTTCTTGAAGGGCCCCAAGAGGGTCAAAATACACTAAAATGTCATTGTCCCCGTAAGTGCTCGAACTATGTCGGTGTTTCTGGTCCTATTTTGTAGTTCAGGTCACCTTGTATGCATCTGCCGATCTGCAGTTTTCATTATTTGCGCTGCTGAATTGAGTTAAAATGTTTTAAATGGACCCAGGAGACTCAAAATACGCGAAAATGACATTATCCCCTGAACCACTAGACCACTCAGGTGATTCGTTTTGTAGAGCAATGCAGCCTCTATGCAGCTGCAAATGAAATACCGCTGTTTTCTTTCTGTATACTGCATAATTGGGTCTTAATACGTTTACGAATGGGCCTATGGGGTTCAAAATACACGAAAATTGCAATATCCCTTGAACTGCTCCAGCTATAAGGTGGTATTGGGCTCATTTTGTAAATAAATTTATCTGTGTAGCTGCAGTAACGACGGATCGCTGTTTTGTTTATTTACGCCGCAGGGTTGAGTCAAATTGGATTTTTGAATGGTCCCAAAAGCCCCAAAATACACGAAAACGGCAATATCTCCGCAATCACTTGAGATGTATGGACATTATTGATCTCATTTTGCAGAGCAATTCATCTTCTATATAGATGCACATGGTGCCCAATAAGCCGGTATATGTCATCGACTGTTAAGCAACTGTGTACGTCTCTCTAAATAACATATTCAACAGTCAAAAATCAGCACATTGGCGATGACACAAGCTGCTAGTATGTTACAAAAAATAGCTGCTATAGCATAAAAATTATGCTTTACATATTAATGATATACCTATTCTCTAATAGCAGACCTTGCAATATTGCCAAGACACAAGTTATGCGCCTTATACTGCAACGGTTGTAATATGATGGTATTGGCTCTCTATAGAAGATTAAACTATATCAACTTTTGGTGATAATTTACAATACATCTGCACATACGATACTAGTAACTATCGAGATTGCAGAACGTAATCGAGCATAGGTACGTCTACGCCTTTTGCTTTCATAGCCAATCAGCTCTCGATAGCATATGTCAATATGTTATATAATGTGAATATTCCACAATACTGCATAAGTTTGAAAAAACTGCACCTGCGATAAGTTTACAATGCCCAAAAACC
>JASANE010022978.1:0-73672 GCA_030248225.1 Trileptium ribeirensis
AAATCGCAGCGTTTTTGTTTGGATGATTCCACATGGACTAGAACTGCGCCATCTCGAAGATGAATAAATCGCAGCGTTTTTGTTTGGAACGCATCCACATGGACTTGAACTGCGCCACCTCGAAGATGAATAAATTCGCAGCGTTTTTGTTTGGAACGCATCCACATCCACGATAACTTCGCCATCTCGAAGATGAATAAATCGCAGCGTTTTTGTTTTGAACGCATCCACATGGACTTGAACTGCGCCACCTCGAAGATGAATAAATCGCAGCGTTTTTTTTTGGAACGCATCCACATGGACTAGAACTGCGCCTACTCGAAGATGAATAAATCGCAGCGTTTTTGTTTGGAACGCATCCACATGGACTAGAACTTCGCCATCTAACGAAGATGAATAAATCGCAGCGTTTTTGTTTCGAACGCATCCACATGTGACTAGAACTGCGCCATCTCGAAGATGAATAAATCGCAGCGTTTTTGTTTGGAACGCATCAACATGGACTAGAACTGCGCCACCTCGAAGATGAATAAATCGCAGCGTTTTTGTTTGGAACGATCATGAGACTAGAACTGCGCCACCTCGAAGATGAATAAATCGCAGCGTTTTTGTTTTAAACGCATCCACATGGACTTGAACTGCGCCAACTCGAAGATGAATAAATCGCAGCGTTTTGTTTGGACCGCATCCATATGGACTTGAACTGCGCCACCTCGAAGATGAATAAATCGCAGCGTTTTTGTTTGGAACGCATCCACATGGACTTGAACTGCGCCACCTCGAAGATGAATAAATCGCAGCGTTTTTGTTTGGAACGCATCCACATGGACTAGAACTCCGCCATCTCGAAGATGAATAAATCGCAGCGTTTTTGTTTGGACGCATCCACATGGACTTGAACTGCGCCATCTCGAAGATGAATAAATCGCAGCGTTTTTGTTTGGAACGCATCCACATGGACTTGAACTGCGCCACCTCGAAGATGAATAAATCGCAGCGTTTTTGTTTGGAACGCATCCACATGGACTAGAACTGCGCCATCTCGAAGATGAATAAATCGCAGCGTTTTTGTTTGGAACGCATCCACATGGACTAGAACTGCGCCACCTCGAAGATGAATAAATCGCAGCGTTTTTGTTTGGAACGCATCCACATGGACTAGAACTGCGCCACCTCGAAGATGAATAAATCGCAGCGTTTTTGTTTGGAACGCATCCACATGGACTAGAACTGCGCCATCTCGAAGATGAATAAATCGCAGCGTTTTTGTTTGGAACGCATCCACATGGACTAGAACTGCGCCATCTCGAAGATGAATAAATCGCCGCGTTTTTGTTTGGAACGCATCCACCATGGACTAGAACTGCGCCATCTCGAAGATAAAATTGAATCGCAGCGTTTTTGTTTGGACACATCCACATGGACTGAACTGCGCCACCACGAAGATGAATAAATCGCAGCGTTTTTGTTTGGAACGCATCCACATGGACTAGAACTGCGCCACCTCGAAGATGAATAAATCGCAGCGTTTTTGTTTGGAACGCATCCACATGGACTAGAACTGCGCCACCTCGAAGATGAATAAATCGCAGCGTTTTTGTTTGGAACGCATCCACATGGACTAGAACTGCGCCATCTCGAAGATGAATAAATCGCAGCGTTTTTGTTTGGAACGCATCCACATGGACTAGAACTGCGCCATCTCGAAGATGAATAAATCGCAGCGTTTTTGTTTGGAACGCATCCACATGGACTGAACTGCTCCATCTCGAAGATGAATAAATCGCAGCGTTTTTGTTTGGAACGCATCCACATGGACTAGAACTGCGCCATCTCGAAGATGAATAAATCGCAGCGTTTTTGTTTGGAACGCATCCACATGGACTTGAACTGCGCCACCTCGAAGATGAATAAATCGCAGCGTTTTTGTTTTAAACGCATCCACATGGACTTGAACTGCGCCACCTCGAAGATGAATAAATCGCAGCGTTTTTGTTTGGAACGCATCCACATGGACTAGAACTGCGCCATCTCGAAGATGAATAAATCGCAGCGTTTTTGTTTGGAACGCATCCACATGGACTTGAACTGCGCCATCTCGAAGATGAATAAATCGCAGCGTTTTTGTTTGGAACGCATCCACATGGACTAGAACTGCGCCATCTCGAAGATGAATAAATCGCAGCGTTTTTGTTTGGAACGCATCCACATTGACTAGAACTGCGCCATCTCGAAGATGAATAAATCGCAGCGTTTTTGTTTGGAACGCATCAACATGGACTAGAACTGCGCCATCTCGAAGATGAATAAATCGCAGCGTTTTTGTTTGGAACGCATCCACATGGACTTGAACTGCGCCACCTCGAAGATGAATAAATCGCAGCGTTTTTGTTTGGAACGCATCCACATGGACTAGAACTGCGCCATCTCGAAGATGAATAAATCGCAGCGTTTTTGTTTGGAACGCATCCACATGGACTAGAACTGCGCCATCTCGAAGATGAATAAATCGCAGCGTTTTTGTTTGGAACGCATCCACATGGACTAGAACTGCGCCACCTCGAAGATGAATAAATCGCAGCGTTTTTGGTTTTTGGAACGCATCACACATGGACTAGAACTGCGCCATCTCGAAGATGAATAAATCGCAGCGTTTTTGTTTGGAGCGCATCCACATGTGGCTAGAACTGCGCCATTCTCGAAGATGAATAAATCGCAGCGTCTTTCTGTTTGGACCGCATCCACATGCGCCATCTCGAAGATGAATAAATCGCAGCGTTTTTGTTTGGAACGCATCCACACGGACTTCACTGCGCCATCTCGAAGATGAATAAATCGCAGCGTTTTTGTTTGGAACGCATCCACATGGACTAGAACTGCGCCATCTCGAAGATGAATAAATCGCAGCGTTTTTGTTTGGAACGCATCCACATGGACTTGAACTGCGCCACCTCGAAGATGAATAAATCGCAGCGTTTTTGTTTGGAACGCATCCACATGGACTTGAACTGCGCCACCTCGAAGATGAATAAATCGCAGCGTTTTTGTTTGGAACGCATCCACATGGACTAGAACTGCGCCATCTCGAAGATGAATAAATCGCAGCGTTTTTGTTTGGAACGCATCCACATGGACTTGAACTGCGCCACCTCGAAGATGAATAAATCGCAGCGTTTTTGTTTGGAACGCATTCACTTTGACGTGTACTGCGCCTTGTAGTAGATGAATAAATCGCAGCGTTTTTGTTTGGAACGCATCCACATGGACTTGAACTGCGCCACCTCGAAGATGAATAAATCGCAGCGTTTTTGTTTGGAACGCATCCACATGGACTTGAACTGCGCCACCTCGAAGATGAATAAATCGCAGCGTTTTTGTTTGGAACGCATCAACATGGACTTGAACTGCGCCATCTCGAAGAGAATCGCGCGGAACGCACCCCAACCCCTCGAAGATGAATAAATCGCAGCGTTTTTGTTTGGAACGCATCCACATGGACTTGAACTGCGCCATCTCGAAGATGAATAAATCGCAGCGTTTTTGTTTGGAACACATCCAATACGTTGCTCCCCCGGCTTGAAGCCCACTTGAACTGCGCCACCTCGAAGATGAATAAATCGCAGCGTTTTTGTTTGGAACGCATCCACATGGACTAGAACTGCGCCATCTCGAAGATGAATAAATCGCAGCGTTTTTGTTTGGAACGCATCCACATGGACTAGAACTGCGCCAACTCGAAGATGAATAAATCGCAGCGTTTTTGTTTGGAACGCATCCACATGGACTTGAACTGCGCCACCTCGAAGATGAATAAATCGCAGCGTTTTTGTTTGGAACGCATCCACATGGACTAGAACTGCGCCACCTCGAAGATGAATAAATCGCAGCGTTTTTGTTTGGAACGCATCCACATGGACTTGAACTGCGCCACCTCGAAGATGAATAAATCGCAGCGTTTTTGTTTGGAACGCATCCACATGGACTAGAACTGCGCCATCTCGAAGATGAATAAATCGCAGCGTTTTTGTTTGGAACGCATCCACATGGACTAGAACTGCGCCATCTCGAAGATGAATAAATCGCAGCGTTTTTGTTTGGAACGCATCCACATGGACTAGAACTGCGCCACCTCGAAGATGAATAAAAGGAATTAAAACTAGTATTCACTTTTGTCAGTAGTAAAATATAATCAATATTACTCTATTCAAACGCCGAATCCCACTGATTAGTTTACAAAGAATGACTAGGATTTCATAGATATCATTTAAGACAGCTTCTCTTACATATGCATCTAATATGGTTTTAAATACAAGATCATTTTGTGTTCCATTTCAATTTCCAGGACTTTAATTAAAACATCTGTTTTCAATACAATTCTATATCGCTTGGCTGTGTCCACTAGGCTTTGCGGCTATATATTTTATCCAAATATATATTAATAGATGAATAAAACAATTTGAGTATATTGATTAGCCCTTATAAATCCCGAAGATTTTTATCCGTCAGCGATACAAATTTTCATCAGTTTAGCTCTGAACTTAGTAAATCTGGTGGCAAAAGTTTCAATTGTCTCAGACTTTATAAGACAAACCCAGCTGTAAACTGATCTTGGTCGACTAAAAGTTACGCAAAGAGTGAGAAATATATATTTGAGGTTTGAAAACCATGATTTAACGTGGGAAATTCATCTAATCTAAACTTTATAAATCGTTGTTTCAGTCAAGAAAATGTATGTATTTTGTATTAAGTAGCTCCGTAATATATCGTATTATGACCGTTGCATGTTATAATTGATTTATTATTAACTTAAGCTGATTTCAGACGTAAAATTTTTTGCTCAAATTTGAGCCCAAAACGTTATTAAATTTTGGTCAAAATTTGGAAGCATTTGTGTATTTTTGGTGAATTTAAACTGTATAAATTTCTCTAACATAGCCAAAGGAATATAACTTGAAAATTTCTGAGTTCAAATTTTGAGTAAAAAGCTTGCAGTGTGAACGCATCTTCACGAACTAATATTACACGGGTTAACGGCGCAGCGCAATCTACCTCTATTCGTTCATGATCGTTTTAAAATTTGATTCGTCTGAGACTGAAAATTGTACCTTAGCAACATAAGCAATATTTTTCTAATAAATTCCTTTAGACGTGCTTGCAGTTTGAATCAAACTATATATATAATTCCATGACACAATGTGTTATACAGAGTCTGACTAAGACTAAAAAGATGGGCAATAATCTCGAAACCAGTTGGTTCTTCTTTATTTCATGACTCTCAAAAAAAGCAGATCGACAACATCGGTTTCGTGGTGAAGCGAATATGCCTATTAATGTTTATTTTCAAAATTAACAATTTTTAGTCATTATATTTAGTTTACATCAAATTTTGAGCAAAATAATTGTATTAAAAACCAGTTTTGGAATCCCCAAAACGAGTGTTATTTATATATTTTCATTGTAACTCACACAGTGATGACAAAAATGACAGTGATTTTTACATTAACTGCTGCGTAGGCGCTGATATTTAACAAAGCAAAAGCAAAATTTCGATTTCTTTAAGCGGAAGCTCAAGTAGAAGTACGCAGCGTATGAATATACGCCTGATTCACACTCGCAAGAAGTCCATGTTCTTATTTTGAGCACCCAAATTTTTTAACAGGTGACAATGTTTCTCCTAATAAGAACACTTGAACAAATTTCTATTATATAAGTTAAAGCTATTTTTCTTCGATAGGTGTCTCAGACACTTGCAGCAATAGTCCCGCATATTCAAAAATTTATTAGATTGCATTGCAAAAATAGAAAATTTAAAATGAAAAGGTAACCATAAAATTTTAAATTCTAGAAATTTTTGGCCAATATAAAGGGAGTAATAAACTCAGGCCCGATCTCGGCAAAATACAACTTTTACATAGAACCTAAACGTAACTAGGTTGGTCATTAGATATCTACAACGATGTGTCCAAGTTTTTAAACTACACACCACTTGGTCAGATGTAGTTCGCAGTAGCGCCAGCGTTTCAAGTCCCAATTTTGTTTCAATATCTTAAAAACCATTCTGTTGGTGTAGTTTTCAAAAACTTTGACGCGTTGAGAACTGTTGATGCAATCAAAAGATTCCGCCTACGTCTTTTCAATAATATAAAAATGGTATATATAGTATTACAATGTTGTTTTGGTAGATCTTTGTTTGCATTTGATACAACGCTGTGTTGCAATAAACAAACAAATTTTGTACTGAAAGGATAGTAACTATTGCGGGATGCTTTGTTAAGTGCAAATTTTATTTTTTTAATTCAACACAATATTTTTATTTTTTATTTTTGACTCAAATAGTTTCCTTGATTTTTGCAAATTTTCTTCCCATTTTCGCTCATTTTTAGCTCATTGTACCTCATTTTTGTTAACATTTTCCAACCACCTTCGTCGAAGGTGTGGTGTGAGGGTACGGAGCCTCAGGCCCGGTGAGACTACCCAACATGGGAATCGGTACAGTAGCCCCATGGGGTCCCAGATTCAGGGAAATAATCCCTTTGCCTCCCTATGAGCATGTATAGTTGGGGTCGGGGCTTCGCTGACATGGTTGGAGGGCTCACTTGAGTAACCCCGGGCTGGCATGTTCGGGCGTTTGTAATTTTCAGTCGCTATGCTCCGTGGACTTGTTCATATTTTTGTTATGTTGGGTTTTATAATGTTAATAAGACCAATAACTTTTTCAAATAGCTTTCACGCCTCGATAAAACGCTAAAATTTATATTTCATTACTATTTTGCCATAAAATATCCTGTTTTAAGCTACTAATTTTTATTACATCAAAAGCTATACATAGCTCACTCAGTCAGGAATTGGCGATATTCACTTTCTTGCCCCTGCCATAGTGGTAAAACGTTTTACCTCATTTTCCAAGACCACGCTTTAAACGCTGTGGACATTTTTACGCAAAGTCACGCTGAAATTTGACGTTTTCGGCTATTACATGACAACCTCTAAAGGGATGTCATATAACTTTTACAGTATGGCTAATGTGAGATTCTGTATCCTGAGGCTTAAGTATCTAAAACCAATACCCAGTTTGCTAAATGAATCATAGAGCAAAAACAACCAATTTTGTCTCAAAATGACGTTGGTCTTGCTGTTCTTTAACGAAAACTTGCCACCGACACACGGTAGTTGGTATAAATTTTGGGTCTCTACTGCATATTTTCTCACATTGTCGTAATTGTGAAAGTAGATACGTCTCGTAAGCGACTGATATTCTTGTATATTTAGCTGTTATCATTTATGGCTTTGAATAATTGAGGCTTTATGAGATATTGGTTTCAATGTATCTAAGAATGGTTCCTGTTTTGTAATGGTTAGCCAAAATTTAACTACTTCGGTGAACTCAATGGTCCAAATGAAGCATCTAGCATTGTATGGATGAGCTTTAGGTTGAACGGGCTAACGAATTTGTGGTTACGATGATGAATCTTTCCGCAGATGTATGATTGCAGTCCCACTAATAAATGCCACGGAAACCCTGTCTTTAAAAAAGCAACTTTTCGGGCGTTTATGCTCGCAATTGTAGAGTATGATTACGTGGGGCTGGAACCAACAACCAGACGCATTTGCTTAACGCGATAAAGCATTCTCATTTTCCAGCTCTTGACACCTACTTTTATCAAAAAACGATTCACCGGCAATCCAAAGATAACCCAAGACAAGGTTGATAGTTGTCACGGCAATCCAAAGACAACCCAAGACAAGGTTGACAGTTGTCACGACAATCAAAGACAACCCAAGACCAGGCTGACAGTTGACACCGCAATCCAAAGACAACCCAACCGGCAGTTTTGACAGTTGTCACGACAATCCATACAACCCAAGACGAGATTGACAGTTGTCACGGCAATCCAAAGGCAGCCCAAGACAAGGTTGACAGTTGTTCACGATCATTAGCCACGCGAATACACTGACAATAATTGCCTAAGTCGTATATGAACGGCTTTCCAAAATTTCATCTATATCCAGTAATTTCGCAGGTCATCTCCATCGAATTAAGGAAAGAACGAGGCAAGTTTTCATTGAAGATGCCAATAATTTGATAAATTTTTCTGACCATCCCGTTAGATTTGATGTGTTTACAAATCTATTCAAATGATGTTCATTTTGTGTTCAATAGCTATGCGTCGTATCAGCCTAAAGTTTTTAAACACTTATAACACGACAACATAAGCAAATCAAATTCGTATAAGATGCAAATCTAAGGTAATTCGGATATCATACAACTAGTGTGAGGGAAAGGGCGCCGATTTCTCCGAACGGAGCTTGAGGACTCTGGCTACACCCCCAATCTTGCAGTATAAACAACGGGTGTCCGGAGCCCCTAATGAAACAGTACAAAAAATGTCCATTTTTGCAAAGACCCGTTGAGTCCACGGCCTCGCTGGAAGATAGGTGGTGGTTGCCGGACTACTATTGGTTTCTCTTGCAGATAAAGCTATAATTCGTCTACAGAAAACAATACCCATCAATACGATTTGTGAAGTGAAATGTAAATAGGTGAACCTTTGGACGCGTTGGTAAATAGTAAATTTGGGGTTGCAATGGCAATTTACAACTCAGATACTTCAGACATTCCAGAAGTAAAAAGGTCCCGTAGTCATCCTTTCAACACTTCAGCCCGTTCCTTCGTTTTTTTATACCCGATAAGTTTTGTAGCCCAAAAAAGCAATCTTCGGTAGTGTTTTCAACAATAACCTCAGAATCGTTCCATAATTCTTCTGGGTATTTGTAGTGTTTTAGCGACTTGTTTTAACGATTGTCATCAAAGTATCTGAATTAAATCGGGATGGTCTGGATAAAATTTATCAAATTATTGGCATCTTCAATGAAAACTTGCCTCGTTCTTCCTTAATTCGATGGAGATGACCTGCGAAATTTCTGGATATAGATGAAATTTTGGAAAGCCGTTCATATACGACTGAGGCAATTATTGTCAGTGTATTCGCGTGGCTAATGATCGTGACAACTGTCAACCTTGTCTTGGGCTGCCTTTGGATTGCCGTGACAACTGTCAATCTCGTCTTGGGTTGTATGGGTATCAGTAACAACTGTTGACCTTGTCTTGGGTTGTCTTTGATTGCGGTGTCAACTGTCAGCCTGGTCTTGGGTTGTCTTTGGATTGTCGTGACGACTGTAAACTACTTTATCTTGGGTTGTCTTTGGATTGCCGTGACAACTATCAACCTTGTCTTGGGTTATCTTTGGATTGCCGGTGAATCGTTTTTTGATAAAAGTAGGTGTCAAGAGCTGGAAAATGAGAATGCTTTATCGCGTTAACCAAAATAAGTATGGTTGTTGGTTCCATGCCGACTTAGAGTCGTACCCGACAATTGCGAGCATAAACGCCCGAAAGTTGCTTTTTTAAAGACAGGGTTTCCGTGGCATTTATTTAGTGGGACTGCAATCATACATCTGCGGAAAATTTCATCATGGTAACCGCAATCGTTAGCCCGTTCAACCTAAAGCTGGTGGTCAATTGCTAGATGCTTCATTTGGACCATTGAGTTCACCGAAGTAGTTAAATTTTGGCTAACCATTACAAAACAGGAACCATTCTTAGATACATTGAAACCAATATCTCATAAAGCCTCAATTATTCCAAAGCCATAAATGATAACAGCTAAATATACAAGAATCTTGGTCGCTTACGAACGTATCTACTTCACAATTACGACGATGTTGAGAAAATATGCAGTAGAGACCCAAAATTTATACCAACTACCGTGTGTCGGTGGCAAGTTTTCGTTAAAGAACAGCAAGACCAACGTCATTTTGAGACAAAATTGGTTGTTTTTGCTCTATGATTCATTTAGCAAACTGGGTATTGGTTTTAGATACTTAAGCCTCAGGATACAGAATCTCACATTAGCCATACTGTAAAAGTTATATGACATCCCTTTAGAGGTTGTCATGTAATAGCCGAAAACGTCAAATTTCAGCGTGACTTTGCGTAAAAATGTCCACAGCGTTTAAAGCGTGGTCTTGGAAAATGAGGTAAAACGTTTTACCACTATGGCGGGCGAGAAAAGTGAATATCGCCAATTCCTGACTGAGTGAGCTATGTATAGCTTTTGATGTAATAAAAATTAGTAGCTTAAAACAGGATATTTTATGGCAAAATAGTAATGAAATATAAATTTTAGCGTTTTATCGAGGCGTGAAAGCTATTTGAAAAAGTTATTGGTCTTATTAACATTATAAAACCCAACATAACAAAAATATGAACAAGTCCACGGAGCATAGCGACTGAAAATTACAAACGCCCGAACATGCCAGCCCGGGGTTACTCAAGAATAGACCCTCCAACCATGTCAGCGAAGCCCCGACCCCAACTATACATGCTCATAGGGAGGCAAAGGGATTATTTCCTGAATCTGGGACCCCATGGGGCTACTGTACCGATTCCAGTGTTGGGTAGTCTCACCGGGCCTGAGGCTCGTACCTCACACCACACCTTCAAGGTGGTTGGAAAATGTTAACAAAAATGAGGTACAATGAGCTAAAAATGAGCGAAAATGGGAAGAAAATTTGCAAAAATCAAGGAAACTATTTGAGTCAAAAATAAAAAATAAAAATATTGTGTTGAATTAAAAAAAATAAAATTTGCACTTAACAAAGCATCCCGCAATAGTTACTATCCTTTCGTACAAAATTTGTTTGTTTATTGCAACACAGCGTTGTATCAAATGCAAACAAAGATCTACAAAAACTTTAACACGTAAACTATTGATGCAATCAAAAGATTCCGCCTACGTCTTTTCAATAATATAAAAATGGTATATATAGTATTACAATGTTGTTTTGGTAGATCTTTGTTTGCATTTAAAATACAACGCTGTGTTGCAATAAACAAACAAATTTTGTACTGAAAAAATTGCCGGATGCTTATTTTAACCAAATTTTATTTTTTAATTCAACACAATATTTATTTTTTATTTTTGACTCAAATGGTTTCTTTGATTTTTGCAAATTTTCTTCCCATTTTCGCTCATTTTTAGCTCATTGTACCTCATTTTTGTTAACATTTTTCCGACCACCTTCGTCGAAGGTGTGGTGTGATTACGGAGCCTCAGGCCCCGTGACACGACTACCCAACAGTGGGAATCGGTACAGTAGCCCCATGGGGCCCCAGATTCAGGGGAAATAATCCCTTTGCCTCCCTATGAGCATGTATAGTTGGGGCTCGGGGCTTCGCTGCGCCTAACATGGTTGGGAGGGCTCACTTGAGTAACCCCGGGCTGGCATGTTCGGGCGTTTGTAATTTTCCAGTCGCTAGTGCTCTTCGTGGACTTGTTCATATTTTTGTTATGTTGGGTTTTATAATGTTAATAAGACCAATAACTTTTTCAAATAGCTTTCACGCCTCGATAAAACCCCACCCCTAAAATTTATATTTCATTACTATTTTGCCATAAAATATCCCTGTTTTAAGCTACTAATTTTTACTACATCAAAAGCTATACATAGCTCACTCAGTCAGGAATTGGCGATATTTGCACTTTTCTTCTCGCCCGCCATCGTGGTAAAACGTTTTCTTCCTCATTTTTTTTCCAAGACCACGCTTTAAACGTACTGTGGGCACATTTTTACGCAAATTCAGCGCGTTGCTGAAATTTGACGTTTTCGGCTATTACATGACAACCTCTAATAGGGATGTCATATAACTTTTACAGTATGGCTAATGTGAGATTCTGTATCCTTAGGCTTAAGTATCTTAAGCAAAACCTATACCCAGTTTGCTAACTAATCATAGAGCAAAAACAACCAATTTTGTCTCAAAATGACGTTGGTCTTGCTGTTCTTTAACGAAAACTTGCCACCGACACACGGTAGTTGGTATAAATTTTGGGTCTCTACTGCATATTTTCTCAACATCGTCGTAATTGTGAAGTAGATACGTTCGTAAGCGACCAAGATTCTTGTATATTTAGCTGTTATCATTTATGGCTTTGGAATAATTGAGGCTTTATGAGATATTGGTTTCAATGTATCTAAGAATGGTTCCTGTTTTGTAATGGTTAGCCAAAATTTAACTACTTCGGTGAACTCAATGGTCCAAATGAAGCATCTAGCATTGTATGGATGAGCTTTAGGTTGAACGGGCTAACGAATTTGTGGTTACGATGATGAATCTTTCCGCAGATGTATGATTGCAGTCCCACTAATAAATGCCACGGAAACCCTGTCTTTAAAAAAGCAACTTTTCGGGCGTTTATGCTCGCAATTGTCGGGTATGATTAGTCGGGCTGGAACCAACAACCAGACGCATTTGCTTAACGCGATAAAGCATTCTCATTTTCCAGCTCTTGACACCTACTTTTATCAAAAAACGATTCACCGGCAATCCAAAGATAACCCAAGACAAGGTTGATAGTTGTCACGGCAATCCAAAGACAACCCAAGACAAGGTTGACAGTTGTCACGACAATCCAAAGACAACCCAAGACCAGGCTGACAGTTGACACCGCAATCCAAAGACAACCCAAGACAAGGTTGACAGTTGTCACGACAATCCATACAACCCAAGACGAGATTGACAGTTGTCACGGCAATCCAAAGGCAGCCCAAGACAAGGTTGACAGTTGTCACGATCATTAGCCACGCGAATACACTGACAATAATTGCCTCAGTCGTATATGAACGGCTTTCCAAAATTTCATCTATATCCAGTAATTTCGCAGGTCATCTCCATCGAATTAAGGAAAGAACGAGGCAAGTTTTCATTGAAGATGCCAATAATTTGATAAATTTTATCCAGACCATCCCGATTTTAATTCAGATATCTCCGACGAACAATCGTTAAAACAAGTCGCTAAAACACTACAAATACCCAGAAGAATTATGGAACGATTCTGAGGTTATTGTTGAAAACACTACCGAAGATTGCTTTTTGGGCTACAAAACTTATCGGGTATAAAGAAACGAAGGAACGGGCTGAGTGTTGAAAGGATGATGATGGGACCCTTTCTCAATTTCTGGAATGTCCTAAGTATCTGAGTTGTAAATTGCCATTGCAACCCCAAATTTACTATTTACCAACGCGTCCAAAGGTTCACCTATTTACATTTCACTTCACAAATCGTATTGATGGGTATTGTTTTCTGTAGACGAATTATAGCTTTATCTGCAAGAGAAACCAATAGTAGTCCGGCAACCACCACCTATCTTCCAGCGAGGCCGTGGGACTCAACGGGTCTTTGCAAAAATGGACATTTTTTGTACTGTTTCATTGGGGTCTTCGGACACCCGTTGTTTATACTGCAAGATTGGGGGTGTAGCCAGAGTCCTCAAGCTCCGTTCGGAGAAATCGGGCGCCCTTTCCCTCACACTAGTTGTATGATATCCGAATTACCTTAGATTTTGCATCTTATACGAATTTGATTTGCTTATGTTGTCGTGTTATAAGTGTTTAAAAACTTTAGGCTGATACGACGCATAGCTATTGAACACAAAATGAACATCATTTGAATAGATTTGTAAACACATCAAATCTAACGGGAACGTTCTGCCACACGTAATTTTCTAAGTATTAGCTGACTATCTCTTCTCTAAACTGTTTTAGTATGTTCTAAATTTTTGACCTGGCGTTATTGTGTTGTATGATTTTTAGTCAATTAATTGGTGTAAGCGAAAATCGAACCTATTCAAATGAAAACGGAAAGCTCTAATCAACTGGGAGGTCAACTAAGATCGTATTTATACGCTCAAACGTTTTCCTCAAAGTTTGAAATCGAAATTTGAAAGCATCTTTTTTGTATTTTTGGAATGTTTGAACGTGTGACCAGTGTTTAAGCTTTTCAAGGATATTCCTTTAGCCAATGACCGACGAGATGTTTTACTTGAAAATGATTGTGCTCAAATTTTGAAACATGGCCATTATCATTTAAATTCGGCCTAAAATTTTGTTCAAAATTTGATCAAATTTTGAAATCACATAATATATCTCATCTACGATTGGCTAAAAGAATATCATTGAAAAGTTTGAACAGTTGTCTCACGTTGAAACATTTCAAAAATAGAAAAAAGACGCTTTCAAATTTTACTCAAAATTTGAGCGAAACGTATGAACACGCCTAACGAATAACTCAAGATAATGTTAATAAAGGCATATTCACACGCTCAAACTTTTTGCTCAAATTTTGATCAAAATTTTACGGTGATTTTTAAATGAAAATTGCGATATTTTAAAATTTGAGCTCTAACTGAGTGTTCAAACTTGCAAAAAGTGCAAAAAAATTGCTTTCAAATTTTGATAAAAATTTGATCAAAATTTGAGCTCAAATTTTGATCAAAATTTGAACTCAAATTTTGATTAAATTTTGAGCAAAAAGTTTGAGCGTGTGAACACTCCTTAACAAGTTTTCTATAATAATTATCATTCACGATTTATATAAAATATACGATTTAATATTATTTTTGATAATTTTTTATTTGGAAATTTGCGGTTTCGTAAGCAGTTTTTTTACATCTATATTTAACTGAATTTCCAATTTTACTAATAAGCACCACATTATTTACAACCTGTAACTTCGTGTTTCATGTAACTTCGTTTAGCGACCTGAGGTATACTCTTTAGGGTGATCACGCACATCGTATCTAAATTTGTAGGTACACCATGGGTGCGCATAGGGGTCGTGCGGAGGTAATCATTGAGGTTCAGACTCCGTAAAGCCATATTTACTTATGTCCCCACATACCGAAGGTGCGTGGAAAATTTTGGTAAATGTGACAAAAATTGAGAAAAATAGCAAAAATTTATGAAAATGTTAGCAAAACTCGATTGAAACGTGGGAAAAATCGCTCTCTGACTTATCTCTTCGCCCGCTTGACCGATCTACCTCCAAAGTCGACGAACCTATGACGTACACATCATTATTGTGCGATGGTTCACGGCTCATGGGAAGGGAGATGGTTCCTTTCGCCTGAGCAGGGGAAGTTGCCTTTGGGAATCGGAATATATCTAGAGGGGGTAAATTTTAGAAATTTTTAAAAACTAACAATTTTCATTTTGCTTACTTTTTTAAATTTGTTTTCACATACTTTTGTAAATTTTTCGTTTTTTGCTGTAATTTTCCCAATATTTGTCAGTTTTTGTCAACTTTCACCAATTTTTCCCCAAATTTTGCCTAATCTCTCAAATGTTTCCGCGCAGTTTGTCTATGGTACCGAGGTGTTAGTGGTGCTTGGCACGAGAAGGTAAATACAGCTTGAGGGGCGGTGCGACCCTTGGGAGCGCAACACCCTTCTTCCTAAATCAATACAAAGAGCTTTTCGTACGGACTCAAATGACTTGAAGAAATGATCTGGAATTGTTCGCCTGGGCTTTGGAATATCCCAATCTTAAGCTACTAAATCCAGTGTCACTAATGGCCTATTTGTTCGGGTTCAACACAAATAGTTCCCCCACCCGTGCCTTCTGAGGAACCAAGGCCTATTTTATATTTAATAAATAATGAAATTATAAGAGATAATTTATTTCCGGTTCGAAATTAAAAATATCGAACGAAGTATTAATTTAAGCGACAAAAACGAACAATTATGCATCGCACGACAGATTTATACATTATAAGGCTTATTGCATTGCGTCTATTTTTCAATGTGTTATTTGCAATCGAAACTGGAGGCATACGAAACAATGGTTAGTTTTCTCTATTGTGTATTATAATTTTTATTAAAAGCTCAATTTACCATTTTCAGAGTTTTCACTTAAATTTCAGTAAACACCGCATGAATTTAGCTTCTTTTTTGTTTAATTTTGAAAAAATATACCAATTCTGTAACTTTTGAATTAATTATTGAATATTTTAAAACAAATTTTAACACATTTGAACAATTATTGAACGAACACAGGCAGGTTTCTGTGTTGGAGCTGGAGTCATGGAACTAAGTTCTTGAAAAACTCATTACTTAAAAACTGTTATATTTCCACTTAACGCATAAATAGTATCCTTAGTCATTTTGTGTAGTCATCTATTTTCAAAGAAACCAAAATTTATTAGGTTTGTGTTGAAACTTGAAAATACAGCTGAAAATAGCCTAAATTGAAAATAGAACCTCAACTCAATTTTCCTAAGAGATCTGCCACAGTGTAAACATTAGTTATGACAGAATGTGTTTTGCGGCAGTTGCGGATTGCAAACTTTGCCAGGTTTGTGCGAGCAATAATTTTTAAGTCCGCGAGTACAAGCGCCATATGAGGGATCGCCGCCACTTTGCTCGTGGTTTCAGGAATTTTTCCAGCCGACAAATTGTAAACCGATGGCTTCGTAAATCGTTATTAACATTTTAAAACTGTACATTTAATGGGACTCGCGCTGCCCAGGCGGATATTCCGAAAGCGTGACACACTTCCTTACCCGTTAAAAAAGGCCGCCTAAAACGTAAGCTTAGCTTGCCAACATTTTGAGTTATAAATAATGTTTTGAAAATGATCATCATTTTGTCAGCGAAGAAAACCTCCAAGAATTCTTACCGGCGAGGCAATTACGTCTTTCAGACAGCGCCCATTAAACGGAACCACATTAGCTTCGATGATAACCCCAATTCCTGGACTTGAAGAAATGTGGGAGCCACAGATGCCCACCTGTCGCTTGATACCTAGCTTTACATACGAGCCCAGTCTCATGATCGAGTACCCGGGGGTGCTTTATCTGCATCTGATAACAGCTCTAAATCGAATTTGCTCTTGTATTCCTAAATACGCTAATTGTACGGCTAATTCTATAATTGTAAACTCCAATTTCTTAACTATTTTCACAACAAGACTCTAGCGATATGAGTCGACCGCAACTTTCTGGCTGTGGTCGCGACGAGCAATTTCGTCGATGTTCAAGTTGCGAGGCAACATGTGCCGATGTCACGAATGGGCGAGTCCCACTAATTTGTACGAGAGAATGCAAGCCACCCAAATGTCAGTGCAAACGAGGATTCTATCGAAATGAGAACGGCAACTGTGTTCGCGAAAGGCAATGTCGGAGTATGTTTGTCTGGAGCGAATATTTGTCTAAATTAACCTGAGAAACTATTTTTTAACAAATTAAGTAAGGAAATGTACACAAATTGTGTAAATATTTACCTAAATGGGCAAACGATAACATTAGCTTAAATTCACTAGCGTCTAAAGGATTTTGTGTAAAGCCACTGTTCGCTGAATTCGATTGTATTCAAAAGTCAGTTGAGAAATGATGGCAAGACAATTGGGAGATAGTGAGAATTTTGATCATTTGAATGGGCCAAGCTCACATCGCTTCCGGGAATGTGAAACATATCGATGTCTATGAAATGAAAGAACATTTCGACAACTCACATAACCCCTGACGATCTTCTACATAACTACAGCGGAGGCATTTGGAAAGAGTCTTGAGTAGAACCCGGTCATGATTTACACAAAGCGATGCTTGGCTTCAATTTTGTAGACATACTGATCCCCGTATCCATATCTTGGTAAACGATCACTGAAGATGATTCCTCCTCCGATCGTAAAACATAGAGCAATCGGACGGTCATAGGATCATTTGGATTCGTATCCTGTGAAACAAACCAGGACATCAGTCAGTCAGTCATCATCTTCGGGAGGGTAATATCGTGGCTCATCTGCGAATTATCGTGAGGACGTTGGATTGGCACTGTTTTATTAATTGACGGAATTTTGCGCAACTTACTACTGGCCTCATGAATGGACGCACTCTATAAAATGTACTCAATGCAACATTGTTCTGCTACAGTGTATAGGAGTGAAGAAAATTTGTATTTCTTTAATACTGAGTGTGGCGTAGCATAGATCCTGGTATAATGCTGCCAGTTTAATTCAGCCCATTTGTAGTTACGATAGTGTTAAAGTTTGTAAAACGTTTAGGTACGTCTCGATGCACGGGACGTAATCAAATCTGGAAACAATGTGCTGCTCCGTCGTGGTGTCAACAGACGTGCGGCAATTTTCTCAACAACTATAATCCTGCATATGTTTGCAAATATCAGTGTAAACCCGGCTGTGAATGTGCCCCCGGCTATCTGTTGCATGGAGGGCGTTGCGTTCCCGCCAAGGGTTGTAAAAGTAAGGCGAACTACAGTTTTGAACACCGAAAGGCGATGGTAATCATACTAGGACATTCTGAGTTTTGCGAAGCCGAGATAAAGTTGAATTGGAAGAAATATTTTGCGGATGCGGATTACATATCAGACGGACCGTGTCCTTGTTGAGGGCGGCCACTGCTTTCCAAAGATCGTTTCTTTCAGTGTACCATTGACACCTGTGATCAGATCTGAAAATCTAAGCACATTTTGACATTCAGCAATTAAACTTATATATCGTTTTAAGCCTTGTTCGGATTGAGGCCTGCAGATGCTTTCAGTTAAATGTTGCTAAACAAATTATTTAATACACGCTAAACTAAGGTGAAGATAATTATGAACGAAAAAATGACGGGCAATGCCGGGTCACCATTTTATTCCGTATTGTCTTTCGAGAAGTTACCACAATATTTTTCGATAGATCCTATTGTTTATTAAACGTGATTACTTTTGTAGTACCTAAAATCGGAAACCACATGCATCTAGTTAAAATAACTAACACCACCTAATTCATAATATCCTTGATGGCTGATTTGACCTGGTCATACTTCATATTGGATTGTGGTTCAGATTACTCTGAGTGTCGCATTATCGGGCCATATATTTAAGCGGATCCAGTGTCATTATGTGTCGATAGCGTTTTTTGTTGGTTCGAGCAAATTCAGCTTCTTTAATAAATATGTCGTCTTTCGGTTTCAGGACTGGTTTGCAATCAAAAGCCAGAATCGGGACCTTGTGAAGCCGCGATCCCAAGTTGGTACTACGACTCGAAACAACGCCGATGTGCTGAGTTCAGCTATGGCGGATGCCAAGGCAACGACAATAGATTCCAGAGTGAAGACAAGTGTCGAAAAGCGTGTGACGGGCAGTCGGTGAACGATGACGAAGGTATGATAGATTAGTTGATCAATGATTATGATTTTTTTCCGGATTTGTAAAGTGTCTTTGCTGTTTACATTAAATGTTTTCGTAAAAGGCTTAGAAAACTACACAAAAGTTACGGTCGTAGAAGCAATCGTTAAGAAGCTCAAAGATGGCTTTCAGCAGCAAAAACAAGTTGGCCTCACTACACACTTACCAATATCCTTTGTGGCTAATACCAATATGCCCAGCGACTTCTCTATATGTCTAGTGACTTACCAATATACCAAGCGACTTCTCTATATGCCTAGTGACTTACGATATGCCAAGCGACTTCACTATATGCCTACTGACTTACAATATGCCAAGCGACTTCACTATATGCCTAGTTACTTAGTAATATGCCAAGCGACTTCCCTTATGCCTAGTGACTTACCAATATGACAAGCGACTTTTCTTATGCCTAGTGACTTACCAAAATGCCAAGCGACTTCTCTATATGCCTAGTGACTTACAATATGCCATGCGACTTCTCTAAAGGCCTAGTGACTTACTAATATGCCAAGCGACTAGTCTTATGCCTAGTGACTTACAATATGCCACGCGACTTCTCCACATGTCTAGTGATTTACAATATACCAAGTGATTTCTCTATGTGCCTAGTGAATTATTAATATGCCAAGCGACACCAATATGCCAAGCGACTTCTCTATATGCTTAGTGACTTACAAATGCCAAGCGACTTCTCTATATGCCTAGTGACATACCAATATCCTTTGTGGGTAATACCATTATGCCTAGGGATTATCTATATTCCTAGTGACTTACCAATATGCCCAACGACTTCTCTATATGCCTAGCCTAATGACTTGCTAATATCCTTTGTGGCTAATACCATTATACCCAGTGATTACCTATATATATTCCTAGTGACTTACCAATATGGCCAGCGAGTTTTCGATATGCCTAGTAACTTACCAATATCCTTTGTGGGTAATACCATTATGCCTAGGATTATCTATATTCCTAGTGACTTGCCAATATGCCCAGCGACTTCTCTATGTGCCTAGCCTAGTGACTTGCTAATATCCTTTGTGGCTAATACCATTATACCCAGTGATTACCTATATATTCCTAGTGGCTTACCAATATGCCCAGCAACTTCTCTATATGCCTAGCCTAATGACTTACCAATATCCTTTGTGGGTTATACCATTATGCCTAGGGATTATCTATATGCCTAGTGATCGATGGTTCAAAATTTTTGTTCTAACGCGAACTAGTGGGGTTTTCAGACTTAATTACTAGATCAACATCATGAGCTTTTATTACTGAAAAACCCCATTTTCAAGGCTTTGCGTTATAAAGCTTATAATTTTAACCCCTGTAACTCCAGTACAAATTGACGAGTAATTTTAGATAATGGGTACAAATAACATTGCTTCTATATGCTGTGTTGGCACGTTCAGACAGGTCAAACCAATCCTTTCAGGCCGAAATTTCAAATTCTTTGGATCTGATCAAGTACTTGTTCCCTCCACTTAGTTAGGCACAAATATTTATTGGTCCACGTCTTGATGCCCATCATTTCTAGAAACTAAAGTTATACATTATAAAAAATCATTTAATATTTGGAAGGAGTCTGGTATTTGGGATTTCGGGGTGTTTGGTAAAGCTATATTCAGTCCAGAAATGATTTCCTGAACATTTTGGGTAACAAAAGATAATCAAAAAATAGAAAAAAATTCCCAAATGTATGGTTTTAATGGAAATTTTTTTAACAGCATCGTCGAGTTAAGTCGAACAGTAAGCAAAATTAAATGGTGTTTATTTAAAATTTTGACAATTTTGGGGCCTGAGGAGTATATATAAGACCCATTTTAGTATTAAAATAACTTGAGAAAACTGGTGATATTACCATTTGCTTTCATTTTGCATACTAATGACGGTTTTGTGTCGTCTGAAACACTTTAAAAAAACCCACATCCACAGCGAAATCCACTGATGTTGCAAATCAAATTATATTGTTCAATATATGAGTTCCTTTTACCATGACCCCCAAAACTGATATGACGTTGTATCTTGTGTTTATTTACAGTTGTCGATATGAGTTTTATCGCATTTTTCTGAAAACGTCCGCATTATCTTATCATCAGGATTCTGTTTGTACCTCACCCAGTCTTTACATCAGGTATCTCGCAAAAGACAACCTGTCGAAACTAGCCGTTAGGGCCAAATTTTGGTAAAACGTTGTGGACAATTTTACTGTTTTTTTGATATATACACTCATCAGTTGCATTTCGAACCAATAGGTTGTGGCAAAGGCGAAATCTATTCCGAGTGCCACATTCCGCCCAGTTGTGCGCCGAAATGCGAGGATGTGGTCAATAGCGGTGGCCCACCACGCCCGGTTTGCTCAATTCGTTGTGAGCCTGGATGTAGCTGCGAAGTCGGATTCGTACGGCATGAAAATAGATGTGTGCCGAAGGAAATGTGCAAAGGTATGACGTTATTACGCTAGATGCTTCGCTGAAACCGTTGGGTTTCCACTATGTAAGAAATTCTTGGCGCTGATATCCAAGAGTACAGACTCCATAAAAATTGAGGGGTACGGTGGCACTACGATCGAAAAAAGCGAAGGGGGAGATAGGACATGTTGCAACCGTTGTACGGTTCTGTACATACTAGTTACTATGAGCTTATCATGTACCACTGACTTGCTAGATTACTGAAGGATCGACCTAAATATCCGCCCGCAGGCAAATATCCCAATGTACTTGTGCACATGATTGATCAGCAAGGTAAATTTTTGGGATGGAACGCCAGACATATTTCTAAATATACATTCATGATGGACCAAATTGATAAATGCCTCGTCGTCTAATTAGTGACGCGCTTGAATGGATTAACAAGATTCCTGCTGTCCGTATCTACAATCTAGCGAAACCACAGCGGTGGGAACGCGCAGCACGATCTCGGCGAGAAAAAACCTATGAGCTTCACTCAAATTAAACTTAATTTTAGAATCATTTTGGTTCGAAAAACTATGTTAACGTATGCTAATTTCTTGACTTATCAGCTCGCTCTATGTTTCGCAAAATACAATAGATGTTTTCGATATTTTACGTCAAATGTGGAAGTAGTTTTAATACGGAGTTTTCTTAATCAATTGACGATTTGAAGTAGATAAAACAATTGGCCTGATGGGTTCGAGATATGTAGGGTACGTTAGGACTTGGTCGAACCTTCAGTTCATATTTGGGGCTTGCTGTATTGTCAAAATCCTGAATATACCGACAGAAACTTGTTTACAAACAGTTTTGACACTCGGAAAGCAGTTGAATACGTCTGGTTGGCGGGGTGATATGATACATTTTTAGAGAAAAGTTCGATTTGAAATCTTCTAAGTAAAATTAGAAGCGATGGATTGTGGTCAAAGGATGGTAACGTTGACAAGCCAGCACCATTGTGATCTGAATTGCATCGTATCGCCATAACCTTATGATCATGATTTTTCGAACTTTAAATATCGTAAGTTTGTAATGATTTTTTTCAGAATTAGTCTGTTCGATGAAGCCAGATCCAGGGCCTTGCAAAGGTCTCTTTCGCTTGTTCGCATTCAATCCACAGAGTCGAAAATGCGAAAGGTTCAACTACGGTGGATGCGACGGAAACGGGAATCGCTTCGATACAATCGCAGAGTGTGAGAACACGTGTGGAAAACAAAAGGACGACGAACGTTAGTCTGTCGTTTGGTTATTCCCATCTACGGTAGGTAGTGGGGTCTTGAATCATTTAATTAAGATCACATAGCTAGTGCAAATAATTCACCATGTAGCTTTTAATCGTCATAACTCAGTAACAGATGGTCGGATGGGTTTCTTCGCAAAATGTTTCTCTGGACCTGTCCTAGCGATCTCTGTAACGAGTTTTGCTGAAGTAACTTGTAGTACAAATGCTACTTAGGCTCTGTGTGTACGTGATCATATATTTGGCTACACGAGCTTCTGTTTGTCAGCAAGAGCAGTTTAATCGCCATTAAAAATAGAAATCTGTTAACAGTTCGATTCAGAATATTCGATATCATTTGTACAAAATCCATGTAAACTGAAATTTCGAATTTCTGATATCGTAGGATACCTGAGGATCCTGACTAGTGGCATTTTTAACATTTTTTCAGTGGACCTTAGTATTCCGGTTTTGTGGAAAATTAGTTGCGAATGTCGGTTCTTTTCCATTGGCACGCGTATCGTTTACCCCAGAGCTGATATTAAATTTATGTCCATGTTTGTTATCTCAAAATTATTTGATGTTTCTAGTGCCTTTTACTAAAATTCATCGATACATTAATATACATCGGTGTAATCATGCCCCCAAGCAACTCTAAAGTTCGAGCTTTAGTCAAAGATTCGAAAAGTGTTTTTAATTTTAACGCCTGTAACTTCGGTATACATTCACGTGTTATTTTAAATATAAGTCTTTTCTTCTTTATATCCCTTGTAAGCATGCTGAGACCAAACATTCCATCATTTCAGGCCTAAGTTTCAAATTCTTTGAGTCTGATCAATGCAAAAACCTTTTTAATATTTTTGACATGTTTATAGCACTTGGTTACTTTGCAAAAAGTCAAATGAACTATCACAGTTTATTGAAAAATGTAAACCTTATATACATAGAAGTTATTTGTATAATTTTATAACTAAATAGCGGGTGTGTAGGTGATTGCATCATGAATGTTGCATCAGAATGTCATCAGCATTCGTAATCAGTCACGTGAGCACGATATGTTCATTGTAACGACTCCACAGTATTCCCCATGTAGTCGAAAGACGTGAATCGGTCTGGACGTCGAACGGATCATTCGGGTGCGTTATTCGAACGTTAAACGCTGTCGGACTCACACCGCTGTCGTTGCTGTCGTCACACCTGTCGACAGGTTGATCTTTGATTGATCACAGTCGCCTCGTTTCCCTGAGATATCGATCTTGAAGTGCTTGTCTGTTCGCCGCATGATGTAGAATGGACCGTTGTATGGGGCTCGAAGTGGACGTCGCACCGAATGGAAGAAGACGAAATCAGACTGTCGCAGTGCGCTGGAAATGAAACTTGGTTTCTCGGCGCATCGGGTTGTCTCTGGTCGAAGTTGTTCTACTGTTGATCGTAAACGGTGAAGGAACGATGCCGGATCCAGTATGATTGTCTGTTGACTTGACACAATGAGTTGACCAGGCAAACGGGGTGTTGTTTCGTAGACCATCTCTAATGTCGACTCGCCGATGTCCTGTTTGACAGGCAATCCCAGGGAGTGCCAGCGTGTTGCGCTCCAACCTTGGGCATCAGGTTGGGCCTTGATCAGCGCTTTGCGTTGTCGATGAAATTGCTCGGCTATTCCATTATATATTGGCTGATACGCCGGGCTTCGAAAGTTAGTCAACCCGAGAAGCGTCGTCAGCTCTTCGAACAGGTTTGACTCGAATTGTCGGCCACGGTCGGTGGCGATGAACCTTGGCACACCGAAACGACATATCCAACCGGAGAGAAAAGTCTGGGCGTCTGGTTCTGCGGTGATGTTCGCGATCGGAATGGCTTCGGGTTATCTGGCGAATCGATCGACGGCAGTCAACAGATATGACTGTCCTTTGGACGAAGGCAAAGGGCCGACGATGTCGACGTGTTTAGATGAGAAATGGCCTGGGAAATCGTGTGCCGTTGGCTAGTGAACTACCATAGTTTATCGTGTATAATTATATAACTAATAGCGGGGGCGTAGGAGAATGCTTGAAATTGTATCATTTAATGTTGCATCAGAATGCCATCAGCATTCATGATCAGTCATGTGAGCATGATGTGTTCATTGTGAACACGCCACATACTGAAAATATCTAAGTTCGTAAATAGAAACAGACATGGTGTCGAGCATTGACCGGTCATTTGTTTTTGCTTACCGAAAATCAGTAATGTGTTAAGCCCTAGCAACTAAGATTATATTTTCATCAATAATTCAATAGATTACTCATAATTAAATTTAATCAGTACGTTGAAACTGCTTGTTGCAGATTCAAGTCTATCCCTGAGATTTGTATGATTTTAACATTATTGCGTTCAATCCAAGTTTACCACTCAATCAATAGAAAGTACGTTGAGAAATATATGTGCTATTCACAACTATTTAGATAGTTGCCACAGAAATAACCTTTATGGCTACTGAATATAAACTTTGATCCAACAGACACTGCAAATGGTCATAGTGCTCGAAATGCTGCCACAAAACTGGGTTTAGGTTTTTGTACGAATATTGCTTGTAAGAATATTAGAATATTTTCTGTAAGAACTTTAGGCTCAGACATGTTTTTGAAATCTTAGAAGCAAGAACATTGGTATAAATATATTGGCCCAGGTACCCCTGGAAGGCGGAAACAAAATGCAAGCCATGCCGTTTTCGATATACTAAGCCTAAACCTTAGTCTTAGCCTAAGCTAAGGTCCCTATATGAGCCATGTACTAGACCTAAGCCCACGTCGGGGGCTGCCCCCCGAACCCCCGCTCTAAGCTGTTCCCTTTTTCTACCGTTATAACGTACCGCCCCTCAGGTTTACCTGAGCCAATGTGTTTATAGACTGAGTATTTAATGGTTTTAGCCTTAAGATTTCGTTGTTAATTACATTTTCCTCGTTGCGACGGTAGTTGGGATTTCGACACTTGTGACCCTCTGTAGAATCATGTTTAGAGCAAATCTATATATTCGACTCATATTGTTGTCACAAGACAATTGCGCGTACTGAGAAGCAACAATTACTTCAGCCATATCAATCTTAGCTTGTCCGTATCCCTGTTGAGCTGACATCTAAGTGTCGCAACAATTTTCGTCTCTGTTTTCTACAAAACTTCGCCAAGAAACTCAGGTCGGAAACATAAAGATTCAACATACAAACACGGGCTAGGTAACCTGAGGGGCAATACGTAATATCGTTACAAAAAAGAACAGTCTAGAGCTGGAGGTTCGGAAGGCGGCAGCTCCCACCCTGAGTTCGGCTTAGGCTTAGTGTTTGCCTCACCTAAGCTTAGACTACGGCTTCGGGTTAGCCTATCGGGACCTGCACTGACCATATTTCACCTCCGCCGTTTAATGTTGCATTGGATGTATCCTATTGCTTTGTTTAGGTTGGGAGAACTCATTGGAGCTACATTGGTCTTGTGGCATGAACCTGTTCTAATGAGCTATTCTGGAACAAAGCTTGGGACCTTGTTGAACAGATGATGCGCTCGAAGCATTGCTGTAGTAACAATGGACCAGTATATGAGCAATTTCTAGTATTTTGGCACAACTTGTGACAAATATCTACTTGGTGGGGGTATTTTTATTAATCTTACTTATAGGTCAGATCAGGACAAGCTCGAACTATATTTCGGAACAGGCTTAGCCGAAGACGTTGTGATGTTCCTAAGCATGTGGGCACATGCAAACCTGTTCTGGCCTGATGTAGCAAAGCGTCAGCCCCGGACGCTGCATTTTTGGGTGCCTGATCTTTAAATAACACGACCAACAAATAACCAACCCGGTGCAAGTGTGTACGTTGTATTTGTTTTAAATTGCTGTTACCAAGAGCGCTTAAGGAAGAGTGTGATACTTCTCACTCTCAGCCCTCTAAAATTAACTCCTGTTGCATGACGCGGTTTTTGAGGCACACTCACGTCATTTCTGGGTCCTCCCGCCCCACATTTTAAAGGTCGCGTATTGTGCTCCTATTCGTGAAACCTCCTGTTTTCAAGGGGGTTGTATGAATATTTGCCGTCAGTTCAGCAGATACCATCTTAAAACTGGGGAGGTGTTGGAACTCCAGTCCCCACAATCCGAGGGGTCCGAGCTGCTCTGCTTATACTTATGTTGCCCGCCCGTGATGATGCCCACGAAAATGGGGGTTGCATGCCAGAAAACGCCCGTGTCATCCAATACGAGTTAACATTAGAGTGCTGGGAAAAATCATACTTTTTGCCTTGCTATTTCGAAAGGTGTTCATGATGCAACTTCGTTTAGCATAGTGCTGTTCAAATCATTTATTATTGTTTATAAGTTATATTTCTTTGTTTTTAGAAGACTGTCCGCCGCCTCCGCCAATTGCCGCTCCGCCTCCTGGATGTCACTACGAAACGAAACCGGACAAAAAAGGCTGCGACACGTATCATCTGATATGTCAGAGTGAGTGTTCGGTCATTTTTTGTTCAAATCATCTATTGTTTATGATACGTCATATTCTAAAAACATGTCAATATATGGAGTGATTGCTGAGCAATATATATGTCATCTGAATACACTCAGTTGTAGGTATCTAACACGTTCCGAGTAACAACTGCAGTATGATGGTCATATTTTAAAATCTTCGTATTCCAGCGCGTCAATGTTAATATATGTTGGGGCACGGGTATAATTCAAAAAAATCCGGCCTTGGAAGGATTCGTTCGTGCTTAAAAATATAACAAGTTGCTGACTGCAACTCCTCAACTGTTGCAATTACAGTTCAGCAGTTGTCCGCAAGTAACCCACGGCATCTTTTACGTCATACTACTGGTGACTTGTCTGAATGTGAAGCATAGACCACCTTGGTGTTTAATTTTGGATATTAAAGATTTATGAATTAAAAATTTCTGGATTTTAAAGATTTACGAATTAAAAATTTCTGGATTTTAAAGATTTACGAATTAAAAATTTCTGGATTTTAAAGATTTACGAATTAAAAATTTCTGGATTTTAAAGATTTACGTATTAAAAATTTCTGGATTTTAAAGATTTACGAATTAAAATTTCTGAATTTTAAAGATTTACGAATTAAAATTTCTGGATTTTAAAGATTTACGAATTAAAAATTTCTGAATTTTAAAGATTTACGTATTAAAAATTTATAGATTTTAAAGATTTACGAATTAAAATTTCTGGATTTGAAAGATTTACGAATTAAAAATTTCTGAATTTTAAAGATTTACGTATTAAAAATTTCTGGATTTTAAAGATTTACGTATTAAAAATTTCTGGATTTTAAAGATTTACGTATTAAAAATTTCTGGATTTTAAAGATTTACGAATTAAAATTTCTGGATTTTAAAGATTTACGAATTAAAAATTTCTGAATTTTAAAGATTTATGTATTAAAAATTTCTAGATTTTAAAGATTTACGAATTAAAATTTCTGGATTTGAAAGATTTACGAATTAAAAATTTCTGAATTTTAAAGATTTACGTATTAAAAATTTCTGGATTTTAAAGATTTACGTATTAAAAATTTCTGGATTTTAAAGATTTACGTATTAAAAATTTCTGGATTTTAAAGATTGACGAATTAAAATTTTTGGATTTTAAGAGATTTGACGAATTAAAAATTTCTGGATTTTAAAGATTTACGTATTAAAAATTTCTGGATTTTAAAGATTTACGTATTAAAAATTTCTGGATTTTAAAGATTTACGAATTAAAATTTCTGGATTTTAAAGATTTACGAATTAAAAATTTCTGGATTTTAAAGATTTACGTATTAAAAATTTCTGGATTTTAAAGATTTACGTATTAAAAATTTCTGGATTTTAAAGATTTACGAATTAAAATTTCTGGATTTTAAAGATGTACGAATTAAAAATTTCTGGATTTTAAATATTTTCGAATTAAAAATTTCTAGATTTTAAAGATTTACAGATTAAAAATTTTCATCTCATAATACAAATATATTTTACCATATCTCTACACGAGTCTTATACAGTAATGATTTAAGTAATGTTTCGTTCACTTAAAAAACTTTCCCGTTGAATTTCAGCGGAATTCTTGGAAGCACCGTGAAACTTCAAACATTCAATTTTTAACGACTAATTCCATCGAAGGGTTTATATATGTTGTTCATCAATATTTTCTCGTTGGTGAAAACAGCATTTACAGCGATCAAGATTTCGGAGCTATCGACCGTATGACACAAGTGTTCATATTGAGAGGAGTGGGAAGGGGTGGGGGGTGTAGGTTACACGCCTCTGGGCGTGGGACCCTCCCACAAGTCATATTTACTCCAGGCGCAAAATAGACACCTAAAGTCGTTTTACTCGAGTTACAAGCAATTTGGTAGCAAATGAAATATTAAAACGCTAATTAATGCAACATATACAGCTGTCTAAGTCTTCTCTACCGTTAATGCGAATTTAGAGCAGCCAGCGTCCCACAGCTTGATACGCTACCCCTGGAGTTTCCGCTCTCAATTTGTGGATAGGCAGAGCAGGTAAATAAGAAGAAGGGAGTGCGCTTTGAGCTATTAAATCAGAACTGATCCTTACAGCCTGTGGCCCGGTGATCCGGTCTATGACGCGATCTAGCCCAGTGAGCTGGTTCCTTCTTTGGCAGTTGCTATTGGCTGCTGAATTAAAATGGCTCTAGCCGCCAGCCCTCCCGTATTTTAGCCTATAAAAATTTGAGCAAACCTGTCGTTGTGCGGACATGAGAGAACAGGATTTTTCTTTCCTTTCAGTTCCCGAAGAATGCCGCCAACCGGCGAAAACTGGTCCATGCCGGGCGCGATTTAGGCGATGGTACTACAACAAAGAAACGAACCGCTGCGAAACATTTACCTACGGCGGATGCCAAGCCAACGATAATAACTGGAAAACTGAACAGGATTGTCGCCTCAAATGCACTGAATTGATCGGATCAAGTTGATGGATTTCTTGGTACCCCTAAACGCTACGTGGGTTCCGATTTCATTTTGCAAAGCGCCACTGAAACAGGACTACTGAGCAAAAAGGATAGACCAAAAGATGTTGCATTTTATATATTTATGTGTATCAATATATAGGCAAAAATATATACAGATGTAGTACATGAAGGAAGTATAACATATATATTATGTAATATTTATAATATTTGATACAAACCTTTATTACAACATATATTTTCTACAACGTACCATAAACAATGTCTCCACGATAGGCCAGGATCTATTCTAAACAACGAGTGGGATCCGAAAGTCCTAGAAATTCAGCCCAAATTTCTGGAAATTCGTTTGTAAGCACAGATTAGGAAATCGGGCCCAATCTCTTCCAAACTGAACCAAAGATGAACGAATGAGTTAGTTTTCACACATGGAACTCTTTTTTGCCAGTCAAAAGTTAGCCAAGTCCCAATGATGGAAATAGTGGATTAAATCATCAAGTGTATCAATTTTTAGGGCCTGTAATCAACATTTTGATTAACAACCATAAAACAGAATAGCGGGTCTGATCACAATTGATCCAAACTTTCGAAAAGCTTAGAGCTTAATGTTAAATAAACTTTTTAATTTATACTATAGTTAATATTATAGCATATTTTGTATTCTGTCCCATGCAAAATAGTTCCCCTGTAACCACGAATATACAGCACAAACAGTGCTGGTCAAATACATCACCCTGCGTTCACATGGCGCTCGACGGTAACAAAACTTCGACTTGTAACCGCAATCACTGCTATGATCGAAGCAATCGTTGATACGGATTATGGCGGAAGTGCATTTGGCAATCTTTGCCGTTGAGCTGTGCCTGGAGCCTGCTTCAGTGAGGTGACCGCTGTGGCGCAATTCGCTGTTCATACATGTGAATGGCGCCGCTGACTAAGCGAAGACGATCTTGCTTCAGCCTGTTGTGTAACTGAACAGCATGATCGATCCTTGTACAAAGCTCAGCGTTGCTCGTCCAGTTGTCATCCCATGAATGCTACGGCGGCAAAAGTTCTCAAAGGTGTCTAGTCCAGGTGATGGCGATTCCTCGATACGCTCCTGTAATACAGTAGTACCGGTTCAACTACAACATTGTAGGCGGAACCTTTTGTTGCTGTTGACGTTTGATTTAATCGTCATAGCTGTCCCATTGCCTCAAACGCGCTCCTTATCAAATCGTTGCTGTGGACTATCTTCAGTTCATACGTAAACCTGCCAATTAAGACGATGGCAAGGTCATTCACGTATTCGATGTCCCTGGTGTACAGCCAAATGTTGGTTGGCGTATTGGTACATGTCAGCACCATGGTTTTGGAACTACTTATAGTCAGCCCGATGCGAGGTTACGTCAAGCATAGTCTAAATATAACTAACATAGACTAAATCTTATAATGTAGCCCTGTTCGGAAAGAAACCTAATTATGCCACACAATAAAACGAAATTCTGCTTGCGGATACAAACCAAAATATAGTTTCATTACAGAAACTTAGTCGTAAGGAAACTTCGGGAAATTGCTTTTCTGTCTCAATTCCATGCCAGAAACCAGACAATGAAAGGGCTTTAATTGAATCCAATCGGGTGGCAAGCCACTGCAGTGATTATTATCGAAGTGTTGAAAACAACTGACTTCACCTGAATGTATACAATTGCTAAAACTAAACACTAGTATTTCATACATTGAGCAGTTAATGCAAATGAATAATGTATTATCACTAGTCTAACGGGAGGAAGTATTTTACTGAATATGTGTCCAGACGTTTCAAATTTATGGCTCAAAAGTTGAGGAAAATTTAGACCTTTGCAGTGATTTATAATAGAAAACGTGAGAAATTACGATGGTTGCTTCAAACCTTGAATGCGCAGTAGTTTTTTATAAAAATTTGTTAGAAAATGTCTCAAAATATTTATTTTTAATATAAATTTTGAGGAGAGACGACATCGCCATTGTTATTCGTAGACTTTTAGCCAGTAGCAACATTCAGGTTTGCGTCAAGAGCTAAATCTCATTCACCGCAACTTAGAACATCAGCGCTGATTTTCGAAAAAATATTCATCAAAAATTGAAAAAATACCGTTTACACGATCAAATTTGTCGAAAAGGCTAAAATTTAAGAACAAAAATGTTTTCAAACTCTAACCGAAAGTTGCTCTAAAAAATTCCTGTGCAATATAAATCCGGGTATATATTGTTTCGTCATCTAACAACGGAAAATCAGGTACGTTTACTGGAAAATCCATATATGTTCGATTGTAAAAAGAGCTGGATGAAACTCTTAATAGAGCATCCGAAGACACGTTCGTTTCAAGCTTGGCATGCTGTAAAAAGGATCAGACTGATATTTAGTTGCAGTTTGCTGCAATCGATCTATCCCTACCTTGGGGATATCGGAAGCTGAACTAGTAGTCTCTGCCGGTGAATTTTAGGAGACAAAACGGGGCAACCCCATCCAGAGGGCAAAAACTTTTTACAAAAATATTGCTTTTTGTGCCTGAAAGGCCATTGAAAGTGTATCATATTGCAGCGGCCCAAAATTTCATTTTACCGCACACTAATTAAATTTCCATTAAATTATTAATTCCGTGCGTATGTGAAATAGAAATTTAGGTAGAGTTTGAGTTGATAAAACTGTTTGGACTGAAAATGGCACAGATATGCCAAGCAGGGGTTCATGGGAGCTACACCCCCTGAGCCATCGGAATCCCCGAGCCTCTGGTCTAACCCCATCCAAGACTCTGCCTACCTTCCCCCGATTTTTGCATAAATACGGGAAAATTGGCAAAAATTGGAGTGAACACGGCAAAAATAGGGCTCGACGGGGGCGAGGTCGGCAACTTTTTGTCACCAGTCCCCTCCTTCGCCGATCCCTGCAACCCAACCCCGAGACCTCTGATACGTCAGGTTGTATAAAGTACCGCCTGCGGTTAGAACTACGGTTTTGTTTAATCCAGCGACAGTCTATATTTTTCTTGAATTTTGGGTGAACGCACAATCTTTTTTCACTATTATCTCTGTAGCTACAAGAAACGGGACACGTCTGCTTACGGACCGCAACAAGTTTACTTGTCGGATACCAATGGCGTTTCCGCACCCAAACCTACCTTCGACACAGTACTTAATATTTTAAATCATCTGAAATCGAAATTTCCTTCAGCAAGGCTCGACGAAACGAATTTGATTGTCGATATTTTCACTCTCCGGAAACAAGATATTAGGAAATTTTTCACTAATATTTGCTGTTATGATAACGTTGAGATGCAAAGGTACGTGGTTTTGCTTTAGGTTTGCTTATGGACTGATAGCAAACCATAAAACATTTCAATGTACTGTTTGCAAGAAGGGTTTTAACGACCCCTTTTCCCATGGCAAACATTAGGTTAAAATTTTCTCAACTACCATTGGGTCTTTAGTGTACTAAATTCCAGGAAAATACGCAATGTTTGTATCAAACCTATAATTATTTTGCTTTTTCTTCTGTTTTTTTTCATGTATGATTAAAGTACAATTTTCACGGTAGTTGGGAATGTTGAGGTACGATTTATGCTATGGCGATCTGTAATTTAATAAAAAGTTAACTTATCGCGCTAAAATTAGGCAAACGATGATTCTTATCGATACGATATGATCAAAAGGGGTATCTGGGTATGCAAGCACACTGGGTGTACTGAAACATGAATCGGAAAATGAACCGAACAAATACATACTGTCAAAGCACTGTTCTGTATTATCGATACGATATGATCAAAAGGGGTATCTGGGTATGCAAGCACACTGGGTGTACTGAAATATGAATCGGAAAATGAAAAGAACAAATACTTACTGTCAAAGCACTATTCGGTATTATCGATACGATATGATCAAAAGTGGTATCTGGGTATGCAAGCACACTGGGTGTACTGAAATATGAATCGGAAAATGAAAAGAACAAATACTTACTGTCAAAGCACTATTCGGTATTATCGATACGATATGATCAAAAGTGGTATCTGGGTATGCAAGCACACTGGGTGTACTGAAACATGAATCGGAAAATGAACCGAACAAATACATACTGTCAAAGCACTGTTCTGTATTATCGATACGATATGATCAAAAGGGGTATCTGGGTATGCAAGCACACTGGGTGTACTGAAATATGAATCGGAAAATGAAAAGAACAAATACTTACTGTCAAAGCACTATTCGGTATTATCGATACGATATGATCAAAAGTGGTATCTGGGTATGCAAGCACACTGGGTGTACTGAAATATGAATCGGAAAATGAAAAGAACAAATACTTACTGTCAAAGCACTATTCGGTATTATCGATACGATATGATCAAAAGTGGTATCTGGGTATGCAAGCACACTGGGTGTACTGAAATATGAATCGGAAAATGAAAAGAACAAATACTTACTGTCAAAGCACTATTCGGTATTATCGATACGATATGATCAAAAGTGGTATCTGGGTATGCAAGCACACTGGGTGTACTGAAATATGAATCGGAAAATGAACCGAACAAATACTTACTGTCAAAGCACTATTCGGTATTATCGATACGATATGATCAAAAGTGGTATCTGGGTATGCAAGCACACTGGGTGTACTGAAATATGAATCGGAAAATGAACCGAACAAATACTTACTGTCAAAGCACTATTCGGTATTATCGATACGATATGATCAAAAGGGGTATCTGGGTATGCAAGCACACTGGGTGTACTGAAATATGAATCGGAAAATGAAAAGAACAAATACTTACTGTCAAAGCACTATTCGGTATTATCGATACGATATGATCAAAAGTGGTATCTGGGTATGCAAGCACACTGGGTGTACTGAAATATGAATCGGAAAATGAAAAGAACAAATACTTACTGTCAAAGCACTATTCGGTATTATCGATACGATATGATCAAAAGGGGTATCTGGGTATGCAAGCACACTGGGTGTACTGAAATATGAATCGGAAAATGAAAAGAACAAATACTTACTGTCAAAGCACTATTCGGTATTATCGATACGATATGATCAAAAGTGGTATCTGGGTATGCAAGCACACTGGGTGTACTGAAATATGAATCGGAAAATGAACCGAACAAATACTTACTGTCAAAGCACTATTCGGTATTATCGATACGATATGATCAAAAGTGGTATCTGGGTATGCAGGCACAAAAAAAAAAAACTGGGTGTACTGAAATATGAATCGGAAAATGAAAATAACAAATACTTACTGTCAAAGCACTATTCGGTATTATCGATACGATATGATCAAAAGTGGTATCTGGGTATGCAAGCACACTGGGTGTACTGAAAATATGAATCGGAAAATGAACCGAACAAATACTTACTGTCAAAGCACTATTCGGTATTATCGATACGATATGATCAAAAGGGGTATCTGGGTATGCAAGCACACTGGGTGTACTGAAATATGGAATCGGAAAATGAAACGAACAAATACTTACTGTCAAAGCACTATTCGGTATTATCGATACGATATGATCAAAAGTGGTATCTGGGTATGCAAGCACACTGGGTGTACTGAAATATGAATCGGAAAATGAACCGAACAAATACTTACTGTCAAAGCACTATTCGGTATTATCGATACGATATGATCAAAAGGGGTATCTGGGTATGCAAGCACACTGGGTGTACTGAAATATGAATCGGAAAATGAACCGAACAAATACTTACTGTCAAAGCACTATTCGGTATTATCGATACGATATGATCAAAAGTGGTATCTGGGTATGCAAGCACACTGGGTGTACTGAAACATGAATCGGAAAATGAAAAGAACAAATACTTACTGTCAAAGCACTATTCGGTATTATCGATACGATATGATCAAAAGGGGTATCTGGGTATGCAAGCACACTGGGTGTACTGAAATATGAATCGGAAAATGAACCGAACAAATACTTACTGTCAAAGCACTATTCGGTATTATCGATACGATATGATCAAAAGTGGTATCTGGGTATGCAAGCACACTGGGTGTACTGAAACATGAATCGGAAAATGAACCGAACAAATACTTACTGTCAAAGCACTATTCGGTATTATCGATACGATATGATCAAAAGGGGTATCTGGGTATGCAAGCACACTGGGTGTACTGAAATATGAATCGGAAAATGAACCGAACAAATACTTACTGTCAAAGCACTATTCGGTATTATCGATACGATATGATCAAAAGTGGTATCTGGGTATGCAAGCACACTGGGTGTACTGAAATATGAATCGGAAAATGAACCGAACAAATACTTACTGTCAAAGCACTATTCGGTATTATCGATACGATATGATCAAAAGGGGTATCTGGGTATGCAAGCACACTGGGTGTACTGAAATATGAATCGGAAAATGAACCGAACAAATACTTACTGTCAAAGCACTATTCGGTATTATCGATACGATATGATCAAAAGTGGTATCTGGGTATGCAAGCACACTGGGTGTACTGAAACATGAATCGGAAAATGAACCGAACAAATACATACTGTCAAAGCACTATTCGGTATTATCGATACGATATGATCAAAAGGGGTATCTGGGTATGCAAGTACACTGGGTGTACTGAAATATGAATCGGAAAATGAACCGAACAAATACTTACTGTCAAAGCACTATTCGGTATTATCGATACGATATGATCAAAAGGGGTATCTGGGTATGCAAGCACACTGGGTGTACTGAAATATGAATCGGAAAATGAACCGAACAAATACTTACTGTCAAAGCACTATTCGGTATTATCGATACGATATGATCAAAAGTGGTATCTGGGTATGCAAGCACACTGGGTGTACTGAAATATGAATCGGAAAATGAACCGAACAAATACTTACTGTCAAAGCACTATTCGGTATTATCGATACGATATGATCAAAAGGGGTATCTGGGTATGCAAGCACACTGGGTGTACTGAAATATGAATCGGAAAATGAACCGAACAAATACTTACTGTCAAAGCACTATTCGGTATTATCGATACGATATGATCAAAAGTGGTATCTGGGTATGCAAGCACACTGGGTGTACTGAAATATGAATCGGAAAATGAACCGAACAAATACTTACTGTCAAAGCACTATTCGGTATTATCGATACGATATGATCAAAAGGGGTATCTGGGTATGCAAGCACACTGGGTGTACTGAAATATGAATCGGAAAATGAACCGAACAAATACTTACTGTCAAAGCACTATTCGGTATTATCGATACGATATGATCAAAAGGGGTATCTGGGTATGCAAGCACACTGGGTGTACTGAAATATGAATCGGAAAATGAACCGAACAAATACTTACTGTCAAAGCACTATTCGGTATTATCGATACGATATGATCAAAAGGGGTATCTGGGTATGCAAGCACACTGGGTGTACTGAAACATGAATCGGAAAATGAACCGAACAAATACATACTGTCAAAGCACTGTTCTGTATTATCTTTGAGACAAACGTTTCGTTCACCTTATTCAAAACGTCTTTGCTCTTCTGGACATACCTTGGTGGGAAGAATTGTTCTTACTGTGTTTGTGGAAGATTATGACGTAGGGGAGTTTTGCCTTACGGTTTATTTGAAGATTGAAAATTTCGTGGTGCTCTTGGCAAATTGTTTCGGGTTTTTACAACTATCTGCACAAAAGCGAAGTACCAATATTGCCATACTACGTTAGTCTCAGAAAACTGCGTCCTATACACAATTCTGCAGATTTGGCGAGTAAAATGGTGAAGTTTATCTGTAGCTGTGTATCACAGTTTGGTTTTTACTTGATCAGTTGCTCATTACGTGAAATCCTGGTGATCTCTTCTGTCCGTTTCCACATACTCTTCCTTTCCAAATTGGTTTTAGCTGTCTCAAATGTTAAACTTATATTGTTTCAATGGTTGAACGCAATGTTTTATAAATCGTAAGTCAAATAACTGTGGTGCTGAAACAGATCATAATCAACCATGCCATATTTCCTGTACTATAATAAAAAATATCGCCAAAGTGAAACTTGATGCAGTATTTAGTTGAGCGATTGTCTAAGTTTTGCTTAACCATTTCCCGCATGAATTAATGTGCGTTTCGTGTAATGTTGAACAAACTTTTGCCGCAGCTGCGGATTGAACCTCGATCGTTTTGGCGAGAGACTTGGACTTTATCACTGTGATATTTACGCAATGTTGCTCGGTCGGTTAGGGAACTTCTAAAGAGAACAAACGACCATGCACCTCTCGCGACAAATTCAGCGCATCGCGTCACAATGCGCGATATTACAAACGTGCGACTGCCTACGAGAAAGGGTGAACAGTTGTCATTGAAGTACTTGTTGCGTCAAAAAAGGCGAAAACAATGTCGCCGTCTGAAATTATTATCAGAGAACATTACGAGATAACACTCTGAGTTTGATTAATGTTGTATATATTTGTTGATGCCTTAAACAATATCAAAATTAAGTGTTTATTACATCAGACCATTTATAGAACGATTGTTTTTGAGGGTTGCTGGTCTTCCTTACACTTGTTGTGGCAAACTCTTTTGTTAAGAAACCAGTGTAAGTCTACCCAGGAACTCAAGAAGAGCCACGTATTTTGATTACAGCCCTAGTTCCCCCCTCGAGAGTTGAAAGCTGTTTTGATATCTGAGATTTGTTTTATGTTCTTCGTTGTATCGGGCATTGTTACTAAACAATGATTATGTGTACGTTTTGTTTACCAATAAAAACCTTTCGGCTTCATTATTCAGAGTCAGAATGGAATTTCAGGAAATATCCTTCTTGTTTTGACGTTCCAGTCCTGATAAGACACATGAGTTGCAACTGAATAGTTCGAATTTCCCCTCTTGTCACCGTTCGGACTGCCGAGATCTGGGAGAAATTATTCCTTTGTACGGATCAGAATGAGCGCATCCAAAGACTTTGGGTTGCGTCCGAATAAAGGTGCGTCCACACCTACAAATTTTTTGCTTTAAATTTGAGCTTAAATTTCAGCCCAAAATTTTATTCAATGATTGATTAAAATTTGACTCCAATTTGTAATGGAAAAAGTTAATAGCAAATTGCGGTGCTTTAAAATTTGAGATGGAAATTTGAGCTCGAAATTTTTTAGGTATCTCGTCTTCATCCATGATTGACTAAGGGTGTTTACTCGTCAAACTTTGTGCTCAAATTTTGAGGTCAAACTTTAACCAACTAAGTTTGACGGAAAATATTCAAAGGGGCTTTAAACAGCTTCCACACATTCAAACTCACCGAAACCGCGAAGAAGTTGCGTTCAGATTTTGATCAAACCTTTCCCATATAAATCTGTGATTATATCCTTATTATAAATAAAAAGTTCGACATGGCTTTGACTACTAATTGATGGCTGTGGCTTAAAATGTTACCCTGTGCCGGCACGTAGATAGTTTGAGGTACAACAGTAAGTGTACTGCATCCAAGATTCGGATGTGTGATTGAACAAAACCCGCCTCACATACAGTAGTACTTTTTACAGGATTATTCTCATCGTAATTAAGCAGTAACTTATAAAGCTTATTCGCCGGACACGCCAACCTTATGGCACACGTGCTACTTTTTGCTCAGGGGCGCAGTACGCCACTCAAAAGCGGAGTTAGGATACCTGAAAATTGGAAAGGCTTCTTTTTGTCGGAAAGTGAGGGTTTCCCTGCGCCAATAGCGTAGCGTCACCGTGAGTTGATCGGGGCCTGCGTTCTAGTGCTAGCGCGCTGGTTTTGCAAGCTAGACACCTGGGTTCGAATCCCCGTGGGTCCAATGTAAGTTTCCTCGTGGATCTTTTCAATTGAATTTTCAAGTGGGAATGTCCCTCCTACCTTACACATAGAAATTATAGTCTACATTTTGCATTGCAATATGTTTTGTGTCTTCAATTTACTAACATATTTCTAAACGAAATTTTAGAAAATCCTGATAACAACAAAACGTTTTAGAACATCCAATAACGCTGCGCTCAAACAGCAATTTATATGGCATTTTATTGAATGAATCCATTAACTACAAATACAGTGAACGTAGTAGCCATGAGTTGCATTCACTCGCCGACAATATAATTTTAATTGCACCCACTGCATTTTAACTGCATTAATTGTCATTTAAAATACTTTCCTATTATTATAAACTAGACGGACAATACTGTAATCTTATTGAGTTTCCACCGTGGAATGTCATTAGGTTTGCACTATAATGTCGAATAGTTTTAATGAACTCGTTTATTTTTTGGAAACGTCGGAACAGCTTCGAACGAAACTAAATATACTACGAAGGTACTACCCCAACCCAGTGTCACAGGGTATACTTCTTCCTCTACATTCCATTACATAACTGACAAACCTACGTATGACACCCGAATAGTCTGAAAAAACTACTTTAGGCAGATGTAACAGGCTAGGTTTCTCTCGCCCTTCTGCCATAATCCTTCATTTCCTCATTTCCATAAATTTATCATACCATAAAAATATATGGCAGCGCTCTGCGAAGGCTAGTAAGCATGCCGCGCGGACGACGTTTAATGAATATTCATTCTTGAGTCGATTGAACGCGTTTCAGATGCAGGGCACTGCAGTAAATGTAGTCTTGTATGTACCATAGGAAATGAATAAAATTTATATTGTATTGTGTTGTACATCTGGGTGCGTTCAACTACGCTGCGGGTACGACTAAGAAGGAATCAACTAAGGTGGGCAAATTGTCAACAACTTTAGAAATTTCTATATTTACTAAAACATTCTCAAAAAAAGAAATCTCTAGTTTTCAACCCGTGTTGGATTTTGAAACTAAGGACTGGTCTTTTCGTCTTCGAAAGAAATTAAACTAATCCCGTTTGGTTTTAATATAATATTTTCCTCTAAAAAATCCAATCCTGTTTTGTACGACGGTATAATTAGTCTCTTTTGATATCAGTAGTCGTTTATTCGTATTTAATACCTTAAATGCAGTTTCGTTTTATGTGTTTTTTCCTTTTATATTCAGATCTTTAAACTATTATTCAAACTAATATTATAATTAAATTGTTAGTTTTTTTGCCATTTTTACGCTTGTAAACGATAACTCTAATGCGATATCTGTGTCGACAAATATCTGTCTCGTGCTCTAAAAATTAAAAGGAAAACAAATTTCTGCGGAATGAATTCAATTTAAACAGGAAAAGGTCGTTCCCACACAATGATAGTAGCTGCCGGTGCTTCTAATGACAGCGCTATGAATGCTCCGGTAGTGTTTTCACATTTTTACAATTCGTCAACTTGGGGGTTGCAGCAATATTTGGATTTAATGATCGGTTCACCATCGTAGTGATAAATATGACATAAATACGAAAGACTCCCAGATTATTTTGAATCTTAGAGATCAGTTTAGAAAATCATAGACGGATTTTGGCGCTGACAACACTGTTCCATCATCGGAACACGTTAAAGGTGCAATATTGATGTGATTGTTCAATTCAAATATTCAGCTAACTCTTCGTTGTGTGAGTTAGCAAAAATCCACCCAGTTTTCAGCCGCTTATAGCACTGTTCGACAGTTTGACTTCAACTCAGCTCGTTGATAATATCCAAGTTTGAATAGAATTTTTTTAATTTTTCTTTCTCGGAATGTTAAGTTTTCTGTGTTTTCTTCTGAATCCGGCAACGACTAGCAGCTTCTTCGAAACATTTTCTAGCTTCACGACTAGTTTTGCGCAAAATACAATTTCAGTCCCATCACACCCGTTTTAGCTACGATATTTCTTTAGTATGAAATCTAGGACTTCATTAACAGTGATGTAGGTACCGAAAATATGTCTCTGAAAAAATCGTGAACGGACAGTTTGTCGCCGATCAATTCGTCCTTTGAAAAACCCGTTCCCTGGTCAATGCATAGCCTAAGCGTACCCCTGGTTGTCAATTGTTCTGGCTAGAATTAAGTAGGAGACGAATTATCTAAAGGCCGAATTGTATATTGACGCTCGTTTGCAAATCTAGGCCATTAGAGAACAGGACGCGTAACGCTGATTTGAACTATTTAAAAGATGATAAAACACAATTTTACAATAAAATAATACCTGAAGAATTAGTTCAAAAATTATGCTAAACATTTCAAAGCTGTTTTGAGATTTTCGTTTCGTTGAGTTGGCAGATGTTGGGAAAATGTAGCTTATCTTAGCGAAACTACCCTCTCTTTTCGTTGAGTTGGCAGATGTTGGGAAAATGTAGCTTATCTCAGCAAAACGACCCTCTCTTTTAAATATTGCTCAGATTCGTCAAACACTTTATTCGAGTGGAATTTGCAACAAAAACATTTAGAAGAGCCCTGCTTTTCAACTGCAACGCTGCGATATTGTATGTTGCTTGCGTTTATAAATCTTAATTTATGCATTAGCATTACTCAAAAAATATTATGTACACTGAATTTTGAAGATATTGCAGTGCCTTGTGGACTATTAAAGAAGGGCGAAGTAATATTCAGTTGGCCAAAATTAGTTCATATTAAGACGGTATCGTAATAACCAAGTAAGGGTTAAACATGGGGTGTTAAACGTTTTCGAAAGTACGTGTCAGTAAATCAAACTATACGTAGAAATGATATAAACCCTTCATAAAACAGTAATGTTATCAAAAGCCCTTATTTTGGACCAAGACCTTGCCGGTAGAGTTGCTGTTAGTTATAACATATAATTGATTGTTAAAATTTGGATCGAACATACATGGAACACACCTTTAGATAGAAAGCTTGCAAAATAAATATCACAGCGACAATCTCTTCTTCAGGAAATAGCTTGTGCTTTTGGGAAATATAATGTAATTTTGGCTTTATCAAATATTTTATGTGAAATTACACTGCTAACCCAACGATTTCCTATCATCTAGTTCAACATTTATAATATTTTAAATCTTGCAGCGTCGACAGCAGTTTGTTGTTTAACGCTTGAATTAATTTGCGTAACGTGTAATGTTTGACAATCACAAGCTCGTCGCCAGAGATCGAACTCGCTTTGAACGGGTGAAAGTTTAACAACTGAGCTATCTAGGAGCTTTTGCTCGTTTCATTAAGGAACTTAGGGGCAAGCCATCATTATACATACATAGTCAACACATCATTTCACAATCCGAGCTGAACATATTTGTTGACAGTGGCCATTAAAGAGTTGATGGAACGATATTTTTGATAGATTCGAGACCACGGAAACGTTAGTTGATGTTTTGTGGTTTCAAAGTGTTTTTCTATTTTCTGTTTGAAACATTTGATATGCCCTAAAAATTCAATCATGAAGCGAACAGATAGCGATATAAAACTGCTGAATTTCTTCTAAGCAAACTCACTTCCAATGGAATGAAACAGCTGTCTGAGAAAGATCGAAGATAATTGAGGTATAAATCGTAGGGCGAAGGTTTTATGCCATATTGTATTTAAATTACTGCAACTTTGTGATCATTTCCAGGTCGGTGAGTTGATGCGTTTGATTTCACATAAATCCTAAATATCTCAAGTAACAATATCAAGCTGCTGGTGGAATCTCTATAGAGCCATCAGTAGCAGTTATTCCTTATTCCATTTCATGCTGCTATTGTCACCCGCGATAATTGTTTTAAAATACCTTATAGTCACATCCATGCGTAAGATTTGTGAAATTGCCAGCTGATTTACTAGGTTTTCGGAACTAATATTTTCATTTTGCTATACCGATCATTTCAGTTTAACTAAGCATCAGCAGCGGAAGATTACAATTTCAACGAATGCAACGGTTAGAAATGATATCAAAAGTTTAATTTCCCATTTCATTTGAGAACAATTACTCCATGATTGGACAATTTCTTAGTTATGACACTCATACTAAATGTAATCATGCGAAATTTCAGGATTTCATTTTATTACTAGTCACCATTTTCAAAGCTTAGCTTAACTTTCGGAAACGGCCAACTAACGCCAAGGTCCATCATCTGGTTAACCATTTGGGCGAGATAGCCATCGTTCTGGTCGACAGCAGAATGAAACTTAATGATCTCTTTTGTGTTCTGTGAGGGCCGATATCACCAACTGTAGTTTAAGCATAATATAGTCGTGACTGTGTTGGCAATCAATTGAACCTTAACTATCGTTTGTGGTGGCATTTCGAAGCTTAAAAGCTTATCTTCTAAATATCTTCACAATAAATAGAACTATAGTTGCCACACAATTTCCGGTTCTTCTTAAAACTTAACTCGAAATCGTGGTCAAATTTGAAAAATTACTCTCAGTCGGCTGTTCTTATCCCGGTGTAATCTCGTGTGTAATATATCTCATCCTCTTAGCCACTTGGGCTCCGGGAATAATGGTTACTGGTCGAACAATTGAGCTTTATTGGTTTTTTAAAGGCGGATTTAGTGCTATAACAAATGCTTCATTGCCGAAATCTGCGTTTACTTTTAACGAAATAATGGTGTTATTGTTCTTATATAGTTACTATATGATGCTGACGCATCCGGAGTTTCGGGAGGGATAGCCAAGGTCGACGAGAGGGTGTCCGGGGGATGCGGCCAGAAAAAGCACCTATGACCTCAGGGGTAGGCCAAGTCCTCAGTGGGTGGTCGTGGTCCAGGCAGGCCGTAGAGGGCAGCTTCCCCTGAACCACTCTCTTGGGAATGAATGATGTAAGTTTTTTTGAAAGTATTGTTTAACATGGGCTTTAAACCACAAATGCTAAAGTAATATACAACCGGTCATGTTCGGCAGAACCGATATTAAAATTCTGCAAATGGGCTGGCAAATGCATTCCTTCGAAAATCCGGGTATCACTGACAAGATCTCAGGATTGACTAACGAAAAAGTATGCTCGTAAAATAATGTATCAAATGTCAAATGATCCCCACAAATAATATGGGACTGTTTTGGAAGACTACAGGGCTCACTGCATGAATTATACATTCCTAGTAATATATACATTTTATATAAATCTTAATAATAGTGAACGAGTTTAACTGTCGAAAACTAAATTAGTGTGAAAACACTGAGAACTGAGTAACATTTTCCTGAAAGAACTGTGTCACAACAAAACTATAGCCTATCTTTACTTGTTTTATTACGAACCTTGTCAACAAAGGGTCAAGTGGTGAAATGGAATCTGGTCTCGCATCGGAGGTGGGTCGCCGCTTATGACGGGCTATTTTAGACGACAACGTCAGAGACTAAAAATGGGATTCATCCATAAATTATGTTCAAATAATTTATGTTGGATTAAAGTCACGTTAGTCCGCAGTTGCATTGAATGTTAATGCTTACATACCATCGATGAAAAATTGTTCAAGTATACAACATATTTCCTGCATCGTCAGACAAAACCCGAAAACAATGTCACAGCATGACGGTTGTCATAAAAAGCTAGAAAATATTAACAAATTATATATCTATAATACACTTAATTTTCATACTCATAAGTAGGGTACAAACCACCACTCGAACTGAAAATCATTTTATTCGCAACTCACTATACGTGAGTGAATCGCGATATTCATTTGAAATTTCATAGAATTCAGGCTGTGTTTTCATGAAAAAATTATCAAAATTTATATAAATACCGTCCACCATGACGATAAACACTGAGATTGACTATCATGACATTTTTGAGAGCAGAAACAAATCCTACAACTCAGAACTAATGTAATTGTGTCCATTGAATTTTATTTTATCAAACTATGACTGGATTTTTCAAATTTAAAATTTAGTCATAAAATTGCTAAAAATCCATTCCGAAATTGCAGCGTTGCTCTGCGATTTACTGCAAGTTTAGCTTGTTATTGTCTTTAGCAAAACATATTGTCGTCTTTAGTCAGTGTCTAACTTTTCTACGTCTTACTCCGATGTTATTTGCTGAAGTATTATTTACGTCAGTTGAGAAGCGCTAGTAACAAAAAGTTTTATATATATTGGTTTTTTTCAGAGGAATTACATTTAAACTATATAGCTTCAGTTTAGAAACGGTTTCCTGGAAATGGCTCTATTAGTCTAACTGGCAAGTCCATTGGACTACCGTTACCGTTGGACACCATCCCTATTACGTATACTAGTTTAGCCTAAAAGGAATGGTAAGGAGACAATTTATGGTTAGTCAACTGAAAATGAGACTAGTTTTTGTGTTTAAAACACCCCGAACGAACAAGTTTTGGCTGCAAATTGTACGTACACAGATCAGGTATAATAAAACAGATGAGGTATGAGACATCATCAAACTAACGTAAGTTTCTGGCTACGTAGTGTTTTTACTGACGGTGTCAAGGACGCCACACTCATACACGAGAATTGCAAATAACAGCATGGCAAAGATGTAGCTAGAACATTTTATATTGAGGCGAGGGGCAAAACATTAGCTATGAGAGTACCGCGTATTCCACTTTGCAAAGAAGAACATGTACTTAGCTTTTTTCAAGGCACGCTTGGTGTCATGACGGGGGACGGTACCTCCCAGTGCCTGCCCCCTTTGGCTACACCGCTGCAGCATGGTGTAACTGATACATTGAACGTTTTTAAAAACCTCATCGTGTAGTTTACATCATACCATTGCTGAGCCTAAATTAGCATTGCATTGTATATGATTTTTTAATCAAGCCACAAACACAATGGTCTCGGAGACACCATACAACAATTAGTAGAACGATAAATCCAGAGAATAACCACATGGGGGACTTTCATAACGTAAACACCACCTTCAGCAGTGGCGAAATGAGTGTCGGTTTTCGATAAAGCATGAAACACAATTAGCAAAACAAGAGGAATCAACCTCTCTGAAAAACATATTTTTCAATAAATATTCAGCAATGATTCGTTTCAATTTTTTTTTACTTCTGCGTTAAATTTGGGTCGTCTGTTGTAGTCGTAAATTTAGTAATATTCCATGCGCAAACGCGCATAATGTGTAAGAATCTAAACAGCTCGGCTTATTGCGAATCTTCCAAACTTAGTAACGATATATTTTAAAATTTGATATATCATATTTTAAAATAAATATTTAGACTGTTTTTGTTAGGAAGTTTATTAACGAGCATACATCTCGGAATTGGTCGAGGTAAATAAAAATGCAATGATTTTGCCTGCGGAGAAATCAACCGATACCGCAGCGTCGACAATTTCGTGTGCCTGTTGTCCGTACGGCTTCCATATTGATCGCGATTTTGTCGCGTATGCCCTCGAAAATCGTCCCAAACCTTCGACGCTGGATCGTCCAATCAAGACACCTAAGCAGTCGCTTCGACGTGCCCATACGACTAGGTGTTCGGAAATTAGCAATGTTGGGCGTGTAAGTCGGAAAGATTTCAACTTACCGACGATTGGACAGAGAAGTCGATCCAACGAGGCAGCCTCACTCAGAAATGGGACTTGGATCAGTGACTACGACGGCGCTCAGAAAGTAAGTTTGAATATATTTTGAAAAAATTGTTAATTTTACTAATTTTTAGATTTTGTACTAAAATTTTAATCATACTTAGATTGAAAGTTGTGAATAATCTTTAATCTGAAATACCTTGCATTCTTGCAATCACTATAGCTAATTACTTTTGCGAGTTAATTGCGACAAATAGGATCTGGAAATATGATTAGGCGTACGATTGTTATTAATCAATTAGACTGATAAATGTCTTAGATTTGATAATCAGGGTTTTGGTGGACAGAACCGTTAAACTGAAAACTAATTTGAAAATATGTCTAGTTAACGTTGACATTGATCGAAAGGCTAATGCTTGTTTTGCAATCTAATTAAGTCCTTTGAGTCTTAAGTCTAATATAATGTAAGTCTTAAGTCTAAGCTAAGTCCTAAGTCTAATTTGAAAATATCTCTAGTTAACGTTGACATTGATCGAAAGGCTAATGCTTGTTTTGCAGTCTAATTAAGTCCTTTGAGTCCTAAGTCTAATATAATGTAAGTCTTAAGTCTAAGCTAAGTCCTAAGTCTAATTTGAAAATATCTCTAGTTAACGTTGACATTGATCGAAAGGCTAATGCTTGTTTTGCAGTCTAATTAAGTCCTTTGAGTCCTAAGTCTAATATAATGTAAGTCTTAAGTCTAAGCTAAGTCCTAAGTCTAATTTGAAAATATCTCTAGTTAACGTTGACATTGATCGAAAGGCTAATGCTCGTTTTGCAATCTAATTAAGTCCTTTGAGTCCTAAGTCTAATATAATGTAAGTCTTAAGTCTAAGCTAAGTCCTAAGTCTAATTTGAAAATATCTCTAGTTAACGTTGACATTGATCGAAAGGCTAATGCTTGTTTTGCAGTCTAATTAAGTCCTTTGAGTCCTAAGTCTAATATAATGTAAGTCTTAAGTCTAAGCTAAGTCCTAAGTCTAATTGGAAAATATCTCTAGTTAACGTTGACATTGATCGAAAGGCTAATGCTTGTTTTGCAATCTAATTAAGTCCTTTGAGTCCTAAGTCTAATATAATGTAAGTCTTAAGTCTAAGCTAAGTCCTAAGTCTAATTTGAAAATATCTCTAGTTAACGTTGACATTGATCGAAAGGCTAATGCTTGTTTTGCAGTCTAATTAAGTCCTTTGAGTCCTAAGTCTAATATAATGTAAGTCTTAAGTCTAAGCTAAGTCCTAAGTCTAATTGGAAAATATGTCTAGTTAACGTTGACATTGATCGAAAGGCTAATGCTTGTTTTGCAATCTAATTAAGTCCTTTGAGTCCTAAGTCTAATATAATGTAAGTCTTAAGTCTAAGCTAAGTCCTAAGTCTAATTTGAAAATATCTCTAGTTAACGTTGACATTGATCGAAAGGCTAATGCTTGTTTTGCAGTCTAATTAAGTCCTTTGAGTCCTAAGTCTAATATAATGTAAGTCTTAAGTCTAAGCTAAGTCCTAAGTCTAATTGGAAAATATCTCTAGTTAACGTTGACATTGATCGAAAGGCTAATGCTTGTTTTGCAATCTAATTAAGTCCTTTGAGTCCTAAGTCTAATATAATGTAAGTCTTAAGTCTAAGCTAAGTCCTAAGTCTAATTTGAAAATATCTCTAGTTAACGTTGACATTGATCGAAAGGCTAATGCTTGTTTTGCAGTCTAATTAAGTCCTTTGAGTCCTAAGTCTAATATAATGTAAGTCTTAAGTCTAAGCTAAGTCCTAAGTCTAATCTGAAAATATCTCTAGTTAACGTTGACATTGATCGAAAGGCTAATGCTTGTTTTGCAGTCTAATTAAGTCCTTTGAGTCCTAAGTCTAATATAATGTAAGTCTTAAGTCTAAGCTAAGTCCTAAGTCTAATTTGAAAATATCTCTAGTTAACGTTGACATTGATCGAAAGGCTAATGCTTGTTTTGCAGTCTAATTAAGTCCTTTGAGTCCTAAGTCTAATATAATGTAAGTCTTAAGTCTAAGCTAAGTCCTAAGTCTAATTTGAAAATATCTCTAGTTAACGTTGACATTGATCGAAAGGCTAATGCTTGTTTTGCAGTCTAATTAAGTCCTTTGAGTCCTAAGTCTAATATAATGTAAGTCTTAAGTCTAAGCTAAGTCCTAAGTCTAATTTGAAAATATCTCTAGTTAACGTTGACATTGATCGAAAGGCTAATGCTTGTTTTGCAGTCTAATTAAGTCCTTTGAGTCCTAAGTCTAATATAATGTAAGTCTTAAGTCTAAGCTAAGTCCTAAGTCTAATTTGAAAATATCTCTAGTTAACGTTGACATTGATCGAAAGGCTAATGCTTGTTTTGCAGTCTAATTAAGTCCTTTGAGTCCTAAGTCTAATATAATGTAAGTCTTAAGTCTAAACTAAGTCCTATGTCCAATTAAGTGCTTTGCAATCGAATTATGTCCTAAGTTTTGCAATCTAATTAAGTCATCAATCTAATTAAGTCCTTAGCGTAATTGCTAGATAATCCTAATAAGTTTAGACAGTCACTGACATTCCGGTGCTACTATCGATGCGTTATAACACAGTTTGTGGAGGCTTGAATAGTCGGTCACTTTGATAAGAATTCTTACTGAAACGAACCAGCGAACTCGAGTGGCTATGTACGCCTTTCAAAATGCTACTATTTGCTCATTTATAAATTTTTATTATTGTACGCATGACGAGAATTCTCGCTGATTTGACACCCCCCATAGGATTTGAATTCCTAAACATGATGACCACAGGTAACCCTGAGGGGCAATACGGGATATCGTTAGAAAAAAGAACAGCTTAACGTGTGGGACTCGGGAGGCGGTAGCACCCGTCTTAGGTTTGCAATTGGGTTAAAGCATCGCCTAACAAATTTCTTCTGTTGTGAAGAATAATGATACACCAAATTAGAGCTTACGGCGAAAGTGTCAGTAATGTCACAGGAATTTGGAAGTGTCGACGACACGCGTCGCAGACCGCACTTTCCGACATCACTGATTGAACCAGGATGGTCTTGACGTTAGTTGACTCATGATTGTGGACGATACGTTGCTCGGTTGCGGACGATACGTTGCTCGGTTGCGGACGATAAGTTGCTCGACTGCGGACGATAAGTTGCTCGACTGCCGACGATACGTTGCTCGACTGTGGACGATAAGTTGCTCGACTGCGGACGATACGTTGGAGGTTGAACTGTTAGAACCGTAGATGCGGAGTACTTTGTGATAGTAAGCTACGGCACAGAAAGTTGAAGCCGAGTACTTCTGATGTATGGCCGTAATGTCAATTGCGGGACTTGGTGGTGTGTGAGCAGTAAACAATAGTATACCTGTAATAACGGCTGCATGGAACAATAACGTAGACGACGTTTTATGGCCCGGAGAATCAAGATGATGAATCGACGAAGGCAATGTGTAGATACTGTCTCGATTAAACAATTAAGATGAAAATGACAATGAATAATCGGCGCGAAACAACGATCCCATTGTCATTATACATGATGCACACATTAAATTAGAACACTTCTGAAACAATTCCAAGAATATGCGAATTCGGAAACCGGCATCCAAACCGATTTGCTTCGAACCGCGGATCGCCGCCATCAAATGAACTGAATGACGAATGTTCATCTTCATGACATCGTTCCTGGATCAGTAAACAAAGACGACGACGAAACGGCAATATACGTATTTGTGGATCACAATATCCACAACACCCCCCTCTTAGGCGTAGGCTTAGTGTATGTCTCATATAAAGAGTTACGATAAGGCTAAGGCTTAGGTTTAGTATATCGAGAACGGCATGGCATGCATTACACTTTGGCCCCTCAGGGTTACCTTGGCCTACATAATTATAGCAGCTACCTTTTTATGTCCCGTTGTCCTCAACCGGATTTACGCCATGATCCCCCAATCTTTTTTAATTCACCATTGCTTTTAACGACTGACTGCGCTATCGTTATAAATCTTATCCTCACAGTCGCGTACTTTTGTGTGTAGTCTAAATCTTTTTTTGTTTTTTCGTCGTCTAAAATATTTTCAAGTTTCAAGTCTTTTAAAATCTCCATCGATAACGGAGTTTTTTGACGGTTTTTGATGAAAAACACCAACTTGCACGACTACAGCACACTAAAATATCGCTATAAAGTTGTCAACAATGATGATTGTTTCGTTAATAGATAGTATTATTGCACATTACACGGGCAACCGCTACGTAGGACACTTAGTGATGTGTTAATTTAATATTAGATTTTTTACTTTAAATATCTATATCACTTAGTTAAGTCTATATCAGAGATGTCCATCGACGGTAGCGAATCATCCACACTTAGAGTTGTACCTCCCTTTTACGCAACGCTTAGGGATCTCCGCGCGTGCTGAACAAAACGAAAAATATTGTAATTATGAACAAAATTGCAATAATATTAAGGAAAAAGTTTATAAAATGGGGAAAATTATGAAAAATGTTTGTTTATTCCTGGTTTTGCAGGAACCATCTACACTCTAAGGCTGACAGACCTTGGACGGCTACAGTTTATGCGATCACTTCATGATGGTTGAAAAATAATATTCTAAGAGAGTACATAAATTTGGGGCAGGTTTCCAAACAATTTTAATATTTAAACAAATTTTAGAATGTGAAAATAAGCTTAGCGCTACGACCCAAGTTCTTAGTCTGTTGCCCGTCGAAAATTTTAAATATTTTTACTCTAGAGATTAGGTCAAGATTTGTCAGTTATTCGTTCACAGTTTTCTTTTTCCAGTCACTGTTCTCGGCCAAGGTAACCCTGAGAAGCCAAAGTGTAATGCATGCCATGCCGTATTAAGCCTTAGCCTAATCTTAGGTCCTTATACGAGACATATACTAACACTAAGTTGGAGAAATGCAGGAAGAATGTTTGGATCCGTTTTACAAATTACCATTACATTTCATACATACATATGCTTATCGTGTCAGACATTATTTGTGTGGTCTGATTTCATACGCATTTTAATTGTGACAGTTCATAGGTAATGTGCGAACATCAAAACAATTTTGCATTAAATTTGATGCCGCGGTCTTCTCTGTATGAATTTCCAAGATTCGATTGTATAAATAATACAATTGTAGTTGATTGTCTGAAATATACACCATAATGTACGACTCATTTTGTCATATTTGCATCAAATGCAACACTTTCTTTGTATGAATTTAAGTATATATCGTATAAAATACAGAACATACAATGTATGAATATATGTTTGTATGTAATGTATAAATATGTTATAAATTTGTATGAAATTTAATATATCTACTGTTTGGCTTTTCATATAATTTAAGTTGCTGTGACCTATTTCTTTTTGAAATAAGGCAAATAGTTGTTATATTTTTGGGTTTTTAGGTGTTAAAATATTTACTTTTCATGAAAAGTGCCGTTTGTTCATGTGTAATAAATCATATACATTTTCAATTTTACATATATTTTTGTACTAAATATAATTTGTGTATGAATTTCTACAAATATTTGTTTTGTGTGAAATAAAATACATGATTGGTTGTAGAAATTTTCATTTTCGTGTTACATATTTAATACTTTATTTTTACTTATTATGTATGCTATACCTATACGGATTCAAACAAATTATATACTACAAACAAACGTATTATTTATCTGAAATTTTATACAAACTATGTGCAAATAATTTCACATTTTTATGTAATTTTATGCAAATCTTGTGTAATTTATCATACAAATACTGTATGTAATTTCACCCAAAGTTACGTGTAACAGACCATACAATTGTTATGTGTAAATTCACACAAAAGACATGTTAATTATCATAGATATTTTGTGTTACAATTCATACAATTTATGTACAATGCGTCATACATTAATATACTGATTGGTACACCATTGGTGAAGGATTTGCTTGCAAAACAATTGCATTTCTGTTGATTTCTATACAAATTGTAGCAAAATAATGTCACACAATTATTGTGTAAAATTATCGTCATATAAATTTTAAGAAAGTATATTAAAAGTAGACTGTTTGACATGAACTTATACTAATTTCAGCTTACTTATAGTAACGAAAGCGATGATTGCTCGATATAATATCGCTACATTACGAGCTATAATGGGATTTCTAATGCTGATGAATGAAACTAGATATCAGAAGAAATTCTCAGCGGCAGCATTTTCTATTATTAAAATGTAAAAACAGTAATAATTCGGTGAAATTCCATCAAAAGTTTTGTTCCACTGAAAAAACTGTGATCCCAACTTTCCGTAATCCAGAGTTTATTATCCAAGACTTCGAAATTTATATTCTTACTTGTGCCAACTCGTAAATAAACAAATAACTCGTAAAATTGTTAATTTGAAGAGTCACTTTTAATTCCTAATTTCGATAGTCTAAGTTCTAAGCGGTTTTTTTGCGGCAGGCTAAAGTTGTTGAAATATTGCATTGTACTCAAGTGTCTTAGCTGTTGCATTTGATAATCTGTACATTGCGCAAATGAGATCCAGATGAGTTAATACAGTTTTGAGATATAATAAATAAGTTATATATTTTATAATTATATGAAATCTTATTATAGCTAACCAGCATGCATGCCGAAGTACGGTTTTAGATTGACTATCCCCTAAGGCCTCGTCTTCGGCCCCAACGCCCTTGTCTAGCTTCACTCACTCCCGCCGCACCCAGGGTTCGTGGAAAATTTTAGCAAAATTTAGTAAAAATAATGTGACAATTGTCAAAATCGACAAAAATGGGTCCTCAGCGGGAGTGAGGGTTGTCGACTATGTTCAGTACCCTCTAGAGGACATCTTCACCACGAGGTTCTCTAACTCCCTGAGACGACCTCCACTACCCCGTAGTATCTGGAAGCGTCAGAATGTATGAGCTAAACACAAAAAACAATAAATATGAATCTATTTCCAGTGCTATTTGATTTTGTGTAACTGTATCCATTGGCATTTGGAGCGAATGTTGGCGAACCCAGCAATACCCCAGAAACCCACACACGACCGACCAGAAATTTGAGAAATAATATAGCTGTCACCTACTTTTCCCTTTTAAACTCAAAACTGTTGTATATGTGATAAGCTATTAAATTTATGCGTGAATTTACTAATTTGCGTATCACAACATATTTCACAATTCAGCCTGGCGCAAGGGACCGAACCCAGAGTCTACGACTTTTGAACCTAAGTTTGAGTGAGTGGTCTTTCCAAATCTGTAAACGATTAGTTGTAGGTTATATTTCAATTCCCAACTTTCAATTTTTCATTTAAGATACTTATTGCAATTCCACATGGTTTCATGAGCTATTTCTATAGCGAGTTAACTAAAAAGCCCCATTCATTACGAAGATATCTGACAACAAATGCTGCCTACGAATAAATACGTTAAGGTTTTCCCAACTCTGGATCCATATGTTTTACCATGTCATGGTTACCATTCAAGTGGTCGTTGCTACTCAAAGATTTAGGAAAGATTAGGATGATGCAGAAATATTTAATTTCAATTACAGAGATTTATCGTCCGGTCGCCTACTGAATGAATATATACCATATTTTGTCGTGTGCAGTGATCGATTTTTAAAATTCGTGTTGCTTCATCAACATTTACATCAGCTTGCTATAATCTTGGTTAACATTAGAAACTTGAGCTTTAACGAATTTAGCAGAAACGTTTTGCTGTTTTCAGATGCGAATCGTACCACAAGCTATTCACAAACGGTGGCAATATGTAACTATTAGAGAAACTGTCACTTTCGGGAAAACTGCTGCAGAAACTGTGTCACTTTTAGAAAAAAAATAACTGCTATTGCCGTATTGACCACTACAACAATTCTTGTAGGCGACATCGTTGCATTAGGATGTTGAATAGTCTAACTGCTAATGTTCACGATGCATCGCTTATGGTTGTCAACCTCAACTGATTAAAGTATTCTGCTAGACGCTTACAATTTATAGAATTAAGAGTAGTCGGTTAAAATCTTAGTCTCGCAATTGATTAGCATATCAGCGTGAGTTAACTTCATTGTTCTGGCTCGATACACGTCTGATTTTATTAAATTTGATAGTTTTGTTGCCACATTTGTATGGTTTAAGGTTAGATTAAAAACTGAATCCCAAAATATCCGAGCCCTCACGAAAATGATGCCTTCTGATGCACACGAAAGTTGTCAGGTTGGCAATGTGAAAGTGAAGCTATTTGTGGATATCGCTTGCTCCAAAACAGAACGTCCCAACGTATCAATACCTAAAGGGTTTCCGAAAAAGATATCCGCTATGCGAACAAAATGTGTTAGTTGAAAAATCGGAGTGCGATGCTGAAGCCACTTACATCAATATTTGGGTCCACATTACCGTAGATATTGAACCTATTTATTACATTCATTACAACATACCATAGTCTGCTTTTTGCCCTCTTATAGACCCTTTGAGGTAAGCGTAAACGGCGATATCAAAATTAGATATTGTCTCAGGTTTTCAGAGTTGCTATAAAGAACCTTATGTTGGTGTAAATAAATATATAAATGTATATTAATATATAAACAAATAAAATAAATAAATAAATATAATTGAAAATAAAATAAAATATATAAATGATACAAATAAATATATAAATGATATAAATAAATGTATAAATGATATAAATAAATATATAAATGTATCAATCCCATCGGTTTTACTCCAGCTCATAACTTGTGCTATATTTTTTACTTTCTGAAATATCAGTTTAATATTTGGAGCATCGTTTTCAATTGAAACGAAAATAGTTTGTCTAATCTTGTTTATAAAACCATTTTATTCGGGAAAAATTATCAATCTTTTAGCGAAAATACGCTAGGGAGGGACATTATATGAACGCTATGTATAAATAGCATTTATATTTTGAAAACTTTTAGTTCCGGATGTTTTCAATTTTCCAATTGGTGAAATTAAAAAGAAAAATTTTTTTGGAAAATTTACAGAAACCGTGATATGTTCTAAAGTAGTTGTTTATGAAAGAAAGATATGAATAATAAAGAAAACAAATCTCTAAATGACTTTTAGGATTAGATGAGTGCTTGGAGCCCCTCAGGAACCGAAAGGTGAATGCATCCAGCTCGACTAGTCGTATATTTTAACTTAATCAAGTCGCGTTCTGACTCAAATCTTTGTCGTATCTTGTTAAAATCCTACTTATTGTTAACAGGCAACCAGATTGAGCAACTTAACCAAATTTTCGCTGTGTGGCCGTTTTAAGAATAGGATCCAATATGAGGAGTTCACAAAACTGCTGAGAAGAATGGGACGAGTATATGCATCAGCTGAAGTAGATCTCTCGAAAAATGCCCGGCGGCGTAGTCGCCTCGATACCCCGTTGATCTATGTTGGAAGGGCTATACTTTTGGCCCGATACGTTATTCCTTACTGTTTATTAGCAGCTTCACTGATTTCACACGTTTTCATTATCAATTTGGCGACTCGGAAGCGGAAACAGCTCTGATAATTACTAGATATGTGATTAGCGGCAGATGCAATGAAACAAGTGAATCTTAAAACCCAGGCCATGGCGTTAATAGGAGCGTAATTGAGACACAAGTGATGGGTGCTAGGAACACGTTGGTGGGCTAGGGTCTACGAACCATGAATTACACCAGACTTTTTAGCCACCGCTGTGATACCACAGGAGCAGGCTTCATCATACAATCTCGAAGTCCATACTCCTAGAGGAAGCCGGGTTCTCGGAAATGGGAATTGGCCTTCGGTCACCCGGGCTGGCTGGGATCAGCCGGTCCGCAGGGCTTCAGCGCCGCTTATAAGTCTTCTGCTTCCAAACGACAGAGTGGAATATAGATCGGGCAACCCTCAGAGGGATCGGCTGATGTGGGTCCGACAGCTCACCGGGGATAATCCCCATCTCTCCCCCCGTGAGCATGTGTGGCCTTCATTATTTTAGCAACCTACGAAATAATTTATGATTTCATTACATCGTATCCCAATAATATATCGCACACGAATTAAACTTGTCAGTGCAACAATGAATGACAACTCATTTTCGCTGTGACTAGTAAGTGTTTTGAAAATAATATGTTCGTAACACTTGTAAAGCCATATTTAAGTATTCATTCATGTATAATTTGAGCAAAATATTATATAATATTATCGCTGAAAGGCACCAAATTTTTTGCATTCCTGGCAATGATTAATATTTAAAGTTAATGCAACCTCTTCGCCGACTAAGTAAAACTTTGTGTTACAAGTGCCGCTGCTTTTTCTTTAAATTATATTATTAATAATTTTGTCTATTTTCAAGTCACGAAGCATCGCGCAGGATTTGTGAATAGTTATAGTCATGCATATTCGGAGTAAGGGATCTAAGGATTTGCCATATTATACTCCTTTCCTTAAGGCCGAACCCCTTGCCGGGCAACCCCTTTTACTTGTGATATAAGACTATAAAAATAAGAGAAAGGAAAAACGATACAGTAGATTTCATTTACTTTTAATATTATTGCCAGTAGTACATCATGCACAGCAGTGTGCGCACTGGACAGCCGAGGGGTGATGGAGATGCGGCATCTTATTCACGGGAGGCTATCGGCGCCTGTTGAAGCGCCTGCCTGGATAGAGGACATGGCCCGACCAGTTAGGAGGGATAGGCGCTCCGCATCGAGGGGGTCCAATGCCTTAGGGGGTATCTTTTCCCGCCATTTGAACATGTATGGTAACATTATACGTCGAATAACTCATGCGCCCTTCGGGTAACTTGTGTTTTCGTTTATTGATGAGAACACTTTTAGTGCGGAGTGTTCAGATGGCTCTTATTCCGAATAACTCATGCCACCATTAGTTAACCTACGTTTTCTTATTAGGAATAAGAACAACTTTTAGTGCGGAGTGTTCAAGATGGTTCTTATTCCTAATAACTCATGCCACCGTTTGTTGCCGGACGTTTTCTTATTAGGAATAAGAACAACTTTTAGTGCGGAGTGTTCAAGATGGTTCTTATTCCTAATAACTCATGCCACCGTTAGTTGCCGTACGTTTTCTTATTAGAAATAAGAACAACTTTTAGTGCGGAGTGTTCAAGATGGTTCGTATTCCTAATAACTCATGCCACCGTTAGTTGCCGTACGTTTTCTTATTAGAAATAAGAACAACTTTTAGTGCGGAGTGTTCAAGATGGTTCGTATTCCTAATAACTCATGCCACCGTTAGTTGCCGTACGTTTTCTTATTAGAAATAAGAACAACTTTTAGTGCGGAGTGTTCAAGATGGTTCTTATTCCTAATAACTCATGCCACCGTTAGTTGCCGTACGTTTTCTTATTAGAAATAAGAACAACTTTTAGTGCGGAGTGTTCAAGATGGTTCTTATTCCTAATAACTCATGCCACCGTTAGTTGCCGTACGTTTTCTTATTAGAAATAAGAACAACTTTTAGTGCGGAGTGTTCAAGATGGTTCTTATTCCTAATAACTCATGCCACCGTTAGTTGCCGTACGTTTTCTTATTAGAAATAAGAACAACTTTTAGTGCGGAGTGTTCAAGATGGTTCTTATTCCTAATAACTCATGCCACCGTTAGTTGCCGTACGTTTTCTTATTAGAAATAAGAACAACTTTTAGTGCGGAGTGTTCAAGATGGTTCTTATTCCTAATAACTCATGCCACCGTTAGTTGCCGTACGTTTTCTTATTAGAAATAAGAACAACTTTTAGTGCGGAGTGTTCAAGATGGTTCTTATTCCTAATAACTCATGCCACCGTTAGTTGCCGTACGTTTTCTTATTAGAAATAAGAACAACTTTTAGTGCGGAGTGTTCAAGATGGTTCTTATTCCTAATAACTCATGCCACCGTTAGTTGCCGTACGTTTTCTTATTAGAAATAAGAACAACTTTTAGTGCGGAGTGTTCAAGATGGTTCTTATTCCTAATAACTCATGCCACCGTTTGTTGCCGGACGTTTTCTTATTAGGAATAAGAACAACTTTTAGTGCGGAGTGTTCAAGATGGTTCTTATTCCTAATAACTCATGCCACCGTTAGTTGCCGTACGTTTTCTTATTAGAAAATAAGAACAACTTTTAGTGCGAGTGTTCAAGATGGTTTTATTCAAACTCATGCCACCGTTTGTGAGTTTTCTTAAAATAAGAACAACTTTTAGTGCGGAGTGTTCAAGATGGTTCTTATTCCTAATAACTCATGCCACCGTTAGTTGCCGTACGTTTTCTTATTAGAAATAAGAACAACTTTTAGTGCGAGTGTTCAAGATGGTTCTTATTCCTAATAACTCATGCCACCGTTTGTTGCCGGACGTTTTCTTATTAGGAATAAGAACAACTTTTAGTGCGGAGTGTTCAAGATGGTTCTTATTCCTAATAACTCATGCCACCGTTAGTTGCCGTACGTTTTCTTATTAGGAATAAGAACAACTTTTAGCGCGGAGTGTTCAAGATGGTTCTCATTCCTAATAACTCATGCCACCGTTTGTTGCCGGACGTTTTCTTATTAGGAATAAGAACAACTTTTAGTGCGGAGTGTTCAAGATGGTTCTTATTCCTAATAACTCATGACCACCGTTAGTTACCGTACTTTTCTTATTAGAAATAAGAACAACTTTTAGTGCGGAGTGTTCAAGATGGTTCTTATTCCTAATAACTCATGCCACCGTTTGTTGCCGGACGTTTTCTTATTAGGAATAAGAACAACTTTTAGTGCGGAGTGTTCAAGATGGTTCTTATTCCTAATAACTCATGCCACCGTTTGTTGCCGTACGTTTTCTTATTAGAAATAAGAACAACTTTTAGTGCGGAGGGTTCAAGATGGTTCTTATTCCTAATAACTCATGCCACCGTTAGTTGCCGTACGTTTTCTTATTAGAAATAAGAACAACTTTTAGTGCGGAGTGTTCAAGATGGTTCTTATTCCTAATAACTCATGCCACCGTTTGTTGCCGGACGTTTTCTTATTAGGAATAAGAACAACTTTTAGTGCGGAGTGTTCAAGATGGTTCTTATTCCTAATAACTCATGCCACCGTTAGTTGCCGTACGTTTTCTTATTAGGAATAAGAACAACTTTTAGTGCGGAGTGTTCAAGATGGTTCTTATTCCTAATAACTCGTGCCACCGTTTGTTGCCGGACGTTTTCTTATTAGAAATAAGAACAACTTTTAGTGCGGAGTATTCAAGATGGTTCTTATTCCTAATAACTCATGCCACCGTTTGTTGCCGGACGTTTTCTTATTAGGAATAAGAACAACTTTTAGTGCGGAGTGTTCAAGATGGTTCTTATTCCTAATAACTCATGCCACCGTTAGTTGCCGTACGTTTTCTTATTAGAAATAAGAACAACTTTTAGTGCGGAGTGTTCAAGATGGTTCTTATACCTAAAAACTCAAGCCACAGTATGTTGCCGGACGTTTTCTTATTAGGAATAAGAACAACTTTTAGTGTGGAGTGTTCAAGATGGTTCTTATTCCTAATAACTCATGCCACCGTTTGTTGCCGTACGTTTTCTTATTAGAAATAAGAACAACTTTTAGTGCGGAGTGTTCAAGATGGTTCTTATTCCTAATAACTCATGCCACCGTTAGTTGCCGTACGTTTTCTTATTAGAAATAAGAACAACTTTTAGTGCGGAGTGTTCAAGATGGTTCTTATTCCTAATAACTCATGCCACCGTTTGTTGCCGGACGTTTTCTTATTAGGAATAAGAACAACTTTTAGTGCGGAGTGTTCAAGATGGTTCTTATTCCTAATAACTCATGCCACCGTTAGTTGCCGTACGTTTTCTTATTAGGAATAAGAACAACTTTTAGCGCGGAGTGTTCAAGATGGTTCTCATTCCTAATAACTCATGCCACCGTTTGTTGCCGGACGTTTTCTTATTAGGAATAAGAACAACTTTTAGTGCGGAGTGTTCAAGATGGTTCTTATTCCTAATAACTCATGACCACCGTTAGTTACCGTACGTTTTCTTATTAGAAATAAGAACAACTTTTAGTGCGGAGTGTTCAAGATGGTTCTTATTCCTAATAACTCATGCCACCGTTTGTTGCCGGACGTTTTCTTATTAGGAATAAGAACAACTTTTAGTGCGGAGTGTTCAAGATGGTTCTTATTCCTAATAACTCATGCCACCGTTAGTTGCCGTACGTTTTCTTATTAGGAATAAGAACAACTTTTAGCGCGGAGTGTTCAAGATGGTTCTCATTCCTAATAACTCATGCCACCGTTTGTTGCCGGACGTTTTCTTATTAGGAATAAGAACAACTTTTAGTGCGGAGTGTTCAAGATGGTTCTTATTCCTAATAACTCATGACCACCGTTAGTTACCGTACGTTTTCTTATTAGAAATAAGAACAACTTTTAGTGCGGAGTGTTCAAGATGGTTCTTATTCCTAATAACTCATGCCACCGTTTGTTGCCGGACGTTTTCTTATTAGGAATAAGAACAACTTTTAGTGCGGAGTGTTCAAGATGGTTCTTATTCCTAATAACTCATGCCACCGTTTGTTGCCGTACGTTTTCTTATTAGAAATAAGAACAACTTTTAGTGCGGAGGGTTCAAGATGGTTCTTATTCCTAATAACTCATGCCACCGTTAGTTGCCGTACGTTTTCTTATTAGAAATAAGAACAACTTTTAGTGCGGAGTGTTCAAGATGGTTCTTATTCCTAATAACTCATGCCACCGTTTGTTGCCGGACGTTTTCTTATTAGGAATAAGAACAACTTTTAGTGCGGAGTGTTCAAGATGGTTCTTATTCCTAATAACTCATGCCACCGTTAGTTGCCGTACGTTTTCTTATTAGGAATAAGAACAACTTTTAGTGCGGAGTGTTCAAGATGGTTCTTATTCCTAATAACTCGTGCCACCGTTTGTTGCCGGACGTTTTCTTATTAGAAATAAGAACAACTTTTAGTGCGGAGTATTCAAGATGGTTCTTATTCCTAATAACTCATGCCACCGTTTGTTGCCGGACGTTTTCTTATTAGGAATAAGAACAACTTTTAGTGCGGAGTGTTCAAGATGGTTCTTATTCCTAATAACTCATGCCACCGTTAGTTGCCGTACGTTTTCTTATTAGAAATAAGAACAACTTTTAGTGCGGAGTGTTCAAGATGGTTCTTATTCCTAATAACTCATGCCACCGTTTGTTGCCGGACGTTTTCTTATTAGGAATAAGAACAACTTTTAGTGTGGAGTGTTCAAGATGGTTCTTATTCCTAATAACTCATGCCACCGTTTGTTGCCGTACGTTTTCTTATTAGAAATAAGAACAACTTTTAGTGCGAAGTGTTCAAGATGGTTCTTATTCCTAATAACTCATGCCACCGTTAGTTGCCGTACGTTTTCTTATTAGAAATAAGAACAACTTTTAGTGCGGAGTGTTCAAGATGGTTCTTATTCCTAATAACTCATGCCACCGTTTGTTGCCGGACGTTTTCTTATTAGGAATAAGAACAACTTTTAGTGCGGAGTGTTCAAGATGGTTCTTATTCCTAATAACTCATGCCACCGTTAGTTGCCGTACGTTTTCTTATTAGGAATAAGAACAACTTTTAGCGCGGAGTGTTCAAGATGGTTCTCATTCCTAATAACTCATGCCACCGTTTGTTGCCGGACGTTTTCTTATTAGGAATAAGAACAACTTTTAGTGCGGAGTGTTCAAGATGGTTCTTATTCCTAATAACTCATGACCACCGTTAGTTACCGTACGTTTTCTTATTAGAAATAAGAACAACTTTTAGTGCGGAGTGTTCAAGATGGTTCTTATTCCTAATAACTCATGCCACCGTTTGTTGCCGGACGTTTTCTTATTAGGAATAAGAACAACTTTTAGTGCGGAGTGTTCAAGATGGTTCTTATTCCTAATAACTCATGCCACCGTTTGTTGCCGTACGTTTTCTTATTAGAAATAAGAACAACTTTTAGTGCGGAGGGTTCAAGATGGTTCTTATTCCTAATAACTCATGCCACCGTTAGTTGCCGTACGTTTTCTTATTAGAAATAAGAACAACTTTTAGTGCGGAGTGTTCAAGATGGTTCTTATTCCTAATAACTCATGCCACCGTTTGTTGCCGGACGTTTTCTTATTAGGAATAAGAACAACTTTTAGTGCGGAGTGTTCAAGATGGTTCTTATTCCTAATAACTCATGCCACCGTTAGTTGCCGTACGTTTTCTTATTAGGAATAAGAACAACTTTTAGTGCGGAGTGTTCAAGATGGTTCTTATTCCTAATAACTCGTGCCACCGTTTGTTGCCGGACGTTTTCTTATTAGAAATAAGAACAACTTTTAGTGCGGAGTGTTCAAGATGGTTCTTATTCCTAATAACTCATGCCACCGTTTGTTGCCGGACGTTTTCTTATTAGGAATAAGAACAACTTTTAGTGCGGAGTGTTCAAGATGGTTCTTATTCCTAATAACTCATGCCACCGTTAGTTGCCGTACGTTTTCTTATTAGAAATAAGAACAACTTTTAGTGCGGAGTGTTCAAGATGGTTCTTATTCCTAATAACTCATGCCACCGTTTGTTGCCGGACGTTTTCTTATTAGGAATAAGAACAACTTTTAGTGTGGAGTGTTCAAGATGGTTCTTATTCCTAATAACTCATGCCACCGTTTGTTGCCGTACGTTTTCTTATTAGAAATAAGAACAAACTTTTAGCGAGCAAAGCATCCCAAAACCCACCCACCTGCGGTTTTCTTATTAGGAATAAGAACAACTTTTAGTGTGGAGTGTTCAAGATGGTTCTTATTCCTAATAACTCATGCCACCGTTAGTTGCCGTACGTTTTCTTATTAGAAATAAGAACAACTTTTAGTGCGGAGTGTTCAAGATGGTTCTTATTCCTAATAACTCATGCCACCGTTTGTTGCCGTACGTTTTCTTATTAGAAATAAGAACAACTTTTAGTGCGGAGTGTTCAAGATGGTTCTTATTCCTAATAACTCATGCCACCGTTAGTTGCCGTACGTTTTCTTATTAGAAATAAGAACAACTTTTAGTGCGGAGTGTTCAAGATGGTTCGTATTCCTAATAACTCATGCCACCGTTTGTTGCCGGACGTTTTCTTATTAGGAATAAGAACAACTTTTAGTGCGGAGTGTTCAAGATGGTTCTTATTCCTAATAACTCATGCCACCGTTTGTTGCCGGACGTTTTCTTATTAGGAATAAGAACAACTTTTAGTGCGGAGTGTTCAAGATGGTTCTTATTCCTAATAACTCATGCCACCGTTAGTTGCCGTACGTTTTCTTATTAGAAATAAGAACAACTTTTAGTGCGGAGTGTTCAAGATGGTTCTTATTCCTAATAACTCATGCCACCGTTTGTTGCCGGACGTTTTCTTATTAGGAATAAGAACAACTTTTAGTGTGGAGTGTTCAAGATGGTTCTTATTCCTAATAACTCATGCCACCGTTTGTTGCCGTACGTTTTCTTATTAGAAATAAGAACAACTTTTAGTGCGGAGTGTTCAAGATGGTTCTTATTCCTAATAACTCATGCCACCGTTAGTTGCCGTACGTTTTCTTATTAGAAATAAGAACAACTTTTAGTGTGGAGTGTTCAAGATGGTTCTTATTCCTAATAACTCATGCCACCGTTAGTTGCCGTACGTTTTCTTATTAGAAATAAGAACAACTTTTAGTGCGGAGTGTTCAAGATGGTTCTTATTCCTAATAACTCATGCCACCGTTTGTTGCCGGACGTTTTCTTATTAGGAATAAGAACAACTTTTAGTGCGGAGTGTTCAAGATGGTTCTTATTCCTAATAACTCATGCCACCGTTTGTTGCCGTACGTTTTCTTATTAGAAATAAGAACAACTTTTAGTGCGGAGTGTTCAAGATGGTTCTTATTCCTAATAACTCATGCCACCGTTAGTTGCCGTACGTTTTCTTATTAGAAATAAGAACAACTTTTAGTGCGGAGTGTTCAAGATGGTTCGTATTCCTAATAACTCATGCCACCGTTTGTTGCCGGACGTTTTCTTATTAGGAATAAGAACAACTTTTAGCGCGGAGTGTTCAAGATGGTTCTTATTCCTAATAACTCATGCCACCGTTTGTTGCCGGACGTTTTCTTATTAGGAATAAGAACAACTTTTAGTGCGGAGTGTTCAAGATGGTTCTTATTCCTAATAACTCGTGCCACCGTTTGTTGCCGGACGTTTTCTTATTAGAAATAAGAACAACTTTTAGTGCGGAGTGTTCAAGATGGTTCTTATTCCTAATAACTCATGACCACCGTTAGTTACCGTACGTTTTCTTATTAGAAATAAGAACAACTTTTAGTGCGGAGTGTTCAAAGTGGTTCTTATTCCTATACTTAGTCAAAGACTTATATGCAAGTCAGAGCCAAAGCTTAGTGCATCGAGAACACTAAATTAAGTCTCTAACGGTTACATTGACTCGTCAAACCTGTGCCGAAACTGCAGAAAGTTTGCATACCAAATGGGCAAAAGAAATTTAATAAATTCACAAGTACCTGGGTTTGGGAGCGCTTCGACTTCTTGATCTAATGCGGTACAACGAAGGAAAGGTTTTACAAAAACGAGGCGTTTGCTAATTTTCCTAATCTATGTTGCAAGTTTCGGCTTTTTATAATCAAAATTTGTATATGTATTGGGTTCTTCTAATATTTTCTGTCGCGAAGCCTAAGCATAAGCCTAAGGGTTTTTATGCCGTGCGAATTCCAATGCATTTACAATTTTACTGCAATACCTATAATTCGGAAATGGATTAGATAATGTTTTTAAGCTCCGTTTTCTTATGGATTTCTAGGAGTTGTAAATGTATCAGAGGTTGAAAAGCTGTTTTATTTTTTAAGGGCCGGGGGTCGCGTTTGTGCTCAGATTCAAAACGTAAATGGCGTACCATTTCTTTCAAATGAATCGGTGAAATATTCTGAATAAGGATTTGGAGGAGGTGGGTAGCCCTACTTCCCCACAGTTCTCACGCTGGAAATTTCTGAGAAGGGAAGGAATAATTGTTGGGTTCTCTGATATCGCAAGGACCGGTCTTGACAAAATTGTTATAGGAAATGTGACTTCTGAGCTGCGCCGCCTATCGTGTTGGAGTGATTTTAGTTATTTGTAGGATTCTTATCAGATAGCCATGGAGAACCGAACTAAACTGAAACTTAGATCAAGTCAGGCGTTCCGTATTCTATCCACAGTTTCCATTCATATCGACCCAAAATTTTTTGATCCTTAATCCTTGTTGATCCTTAATCTTGAATAGACGTTCAATTTTGCCACAAACGAAGCCTTTTGTATTAGACAACTTACAAATTAGGTTTTGTTTAAATGTCGCAGAAACCAAAACCAAACTATTCTATTTCTATAAAATATATTTTTTATATACGAGGGGAAACGTTTATTTCAAATTTCCAATAAATGTGCAAATTTTATAACTAGTAGACAAAATAAAATTTAGAAACTTTCTTCAAACAACAGGAACCAATTTGCTGACTCGCTCCGCTACTCAGGTTATATGCGCATTTTGGTTTGTTGAGGCTTTACACCTAATTGGATTGCTTTAGTTGTCTGCATTTGCAATGGATAGTCGGTGTACTTATCTATGAGCACACCGTCTGTGATAATAGGCATAATGTTTTGTTCGACTCGAAAGCTCTGGTCATGATTCAAAGTCGATGTAACCGGCCACCCGTACGTATGTTGCAAAAATAACAATGGAACTTTATTCCTGTCATGCCCTAATTAATTCCGGTGTATCGTGCAATGTTTGACAAACTCAAGCCGGCACCAGAGATCGAACCATGAGTGGAACCACTGAAAACGGCGTACTCCAATCACTATGCTATCTAGGAGCTGAAGCGTTGTTCGTTAAGGATCCTTTCAAAGTCAGCGAATAGCATCGCATATTCAAACATACATCATACGACAAACTCAGTAAACACATCACGATGTTCGTAGGCACGGTTTAGACCCATGGGCGTAAAACACCGGGGTTAGATGAATCGAAGGAGGTGCACGCCCCGCTGCCCCCAAGAAATATAGAAAGTTGGTCAACATGTATATTTATTTAGAAATATATCTGGAGTCCCCACAGAAACTTAACTGTTAATTATATTCTACGTTGTCAGATTTGTTTCCATCGTACTATGCACCACCCCCAGATATACGGTGCCCCGACCCCATTTTTTTGCGTTTGGGCTCTTGTTTGGATCCTTCCGAGATGAAGGGGCCGTGAACAAACCAGCGACATCGCCATGTGGAATACGGATGTAACATTTTAACTCGATTACTGAATGAACCCATATATATTTTAATTATTTATATATTTACAAATAAGATTTGACAGTCTTTACTAATAATAATAATCATCCTTACTATGTTTTTTCTAATTTAAACGCAGTTTTCGTGCATTTCCTTTAGAGATTTTCAATTTTCAAAGTTTGTACTGGAAAAACAACTGGGTATAAAATATAAGAAAAGAATTTGTTTAATAAATAGTATTTAATGATTAATAATATGATTAATTATATTAAGTTATAATATAATATTTAGCGTATTTTAAGGTGAAATATGTGAAAAATACATGTACGTGTTATAAATTAGATATATTATTTATACATAATAGTATCTAAATTTCAAATATTTGACTATATTTCATATATCCGTATTTTGTACACTAACCCTGAGTGGACGCAGTCAGAGATTGGGTCAACATTTTAGATATAAAGCATTTTTGGGATCATTTTAGGTTGACCAAGAGAGTAGAAAGCCTGACACGAGTGAGATGGGACAATGAGCTTAATTATGAGGTATAGACAGACAACACATTCTTTCGAGGAGGGTAAAGCTTGACTGACACGCGAGAACTTGCAATTTTAGGATAAGGGTTGATGACAGCTTTATAAGCCATGTTTCCAACATCGGCTAAAAGACATCTCTCGCAGGAAATAATTGTTTCTCACGAATATTTGTTATAAATTCTGTGGGTGCAAGCGATATGCAGTGCCGAAAGTGATCAGTAGAAGTTTAGACAAAGCATGTTGATGGATTGGTTCCAGGCGGTTACTTTACGATACGATCATCGTATAGGGGTTGAACAAAGCTCATTTTTGCGGCTAAAATCAGTTCGGATTAAGATGTTATATGATAAATAGTACAAGAGGTCAAAAATGTTCGACCCGATACCGAAATCTGGGCGGAGATCCCATACAGCGTTCCAAGAAGCTGACTGCGGGGTTCTGAAATGGTTGTCTATGAACATGGGTGTGGTGTAAATTTTGTGGTTCAGGAACATAGATTAGGTGGTATAAATCTTTGGCCCAAGAACCTTAGGACGTTTAGATGTGCAGATCCCAGAACTGGTACTAATGTTCCTGACTCGCTACGGTGGTTCATAAGGTCGGACCAACGGCGATGTGCAGCGAACGTTAATATGGGAAATTTGAAGAGTATCACACGTTTAGTAGAGTCCATTCGCTTTTCTGTTTGCCCATTTCCCCAAAAACTTCGCCCATGAGCTCATTGGACTGCATTTAGTTACGCACATACAACGTATGTGTACATTTAGTTCGGTTAGCCATAAATAATGCCAAGTTTTGTATGTTTGTTGACACCAAATGTCTGACTCTGAACTCACTCTCAAATGTAGACATATGACCATAACCGAAAGAGCAGTCAAGATTTGTCAAGTTCAGATCACAATCAAGCCAAAAAGATCTCCATAATACCGAGAGAATCAAAGGAGCTTTGATTTCACAAACTTGGGGCTTTGTCACATTCCGTAACCGAGGAGTCAGCTACAATAAAAAGAAAGATATTTTATGACTAGCTCTGTCTTGTGCGGGGCAAACCGGGTTGATCCATCGGGCCAGTCCCCTTGACGATATGTCATATATTTAACTTTTTGTAAAATTTATGTCAACTGAAATTTTCTCACACAAAGGCGATCGAATAAAACATGAGCGGCGGGTAAAAATCAGCAATGTTTAAGTTATTGCAATAATGCTTAATGTGGACCCTGCGTGGGGACCTGATGGGCAACAAAATTAGTGGTTGTCTCAACATTTCTGTTTGACAATATATGCAAATTATTAAAAATTATTTGATCAAAATTTGATAATGGCACATCATATCTTAGTAAAATTTGTACAGTAATTGGTTACTCTATGATGTCATTCCAGGGGAGTACGGAGTGTTTGAAGATCTGCCGACCTAATTCTCACAAGTTTACAAGCATGCTGAATACGATGGCATTGCCGTCAGAGAACTGTTATTACTGTTTCGTATCCTTCCACGGGGACATGCCGTTTTTAGGGTCTGCCGACCTGTTTTCGCAGATTACCTTTTTCTGTTTTGGCATGTTATTGCGGGGTGCCAGCGCCAAAACATTGCTATATGGGTTTACAAGCACGCTGAATACGATGGCATTGCCGTCAGAGAACTGTTATTACTGTTTCGTATCCTTCCACGGGGACATGAGGTTTTTTAGGGTATGCCCACCTGTTTTCGCAGATTACCCTTTTTCTGTTTTGGCATGTTATTGCGGGGTGTGAGCGCCAAAACATTGTTATATGGGTTTACAAGCACGCTGAATACGATGGCATTGCCGTCAGAGAACTGTTATTACTGTTTCGTATCCTTCCACGGGGACATGCGGTTTTTTATGGTCTGCCGACCTGTTTTCGCAGATTGCTCTTTTTCTCTTTTGGCATGTTATTGCGGGGTGCGAGCGCCAAAACATTGTTATATGGGTTTACAAGCACGCTGAATACGATGGCATTGCCGTCAGAGAACTGTTATTACTGTTTCGTATCCTTCCACGGGGACATGCGGTTTTTTATGGTCTGCCCACCTGTTTTCGCAGATTACCCTTTTTCTCTTTTGGCATGTTATTGCGGGGTGCGAGCCCCAAAACATTGTTATATGGTTTTACAAGCACGCTGAATACGATGGCATTGCCGTCAGAGAACTGTTATTACTGTTTCGTATCCTTCCACGGGGACATGCGGTTTTTTATGGTATGCCGACCTGTTTTCGCAGATTACCCTTTTTCTGTTTTGTCATGTTATTGCGCGGTGCGAGCGCCAAAACATTGTTATATGGGTTTACAAGCACGCTGAATACGATGGCATTGCCGTCAGAGAACTGTTATTACTGTTTCGTATCCTTCCACGGGGACTTGCGGTTTTTAGGGTCTGCCGACCTGATTTCGCAGATTACCCTTTTTCTGTTTTGGCATGTTATTGCGTGGAGCGAGCGCCAAAACATTGTTATATGGGTTTACAAGCACGCTGAATACGATGGCATTGCCGTCAGAGAACTGTTATTACTGTTTCGTATCCTTCCACGGGGACATGCCATTTTTTAGGGTCTGCCGACCTGTTTTCGCAGATTACCTTTTTCTGTTTTGGCATGTTATTGCGGGGTGCGACCGCCAAAAACATTGTTATATGGGTTTACAAGCACGCTGAATACGATGGCACGGGGACATGCGGTTTTTTATGGTCTGCCCACCTATTTTCGCAGATTACCCTTTTTCTCTTTTGGCATGTTATTGCGGGGTATGAGCTCCAAAACATTGTTATATGGTTTTACAAGCACGCTGAATACGATGGCATTGCCGTCAGAGAACTGTTATTACTGTTTCGTATCCTTCCACGGGGACATGCGGTTTTTTATGGTCTGCCCACCTATTTTCGCAGATTACCCTTTTTCTCTTTTGGCATGTTATTGCGGGGTGCGAGCGCCAAAACATTGTTATATGGTTTTACAAGCACGCTGAATACGATGGCATTGCCGTCAGAGAACTGTTATTACTGTTTCGTATCCTTCCACGGGGACATGCGGTTTTTTATGGTCTGCCCACCTATTTTCGCAGATTACCCTTTTTCTCTTTTGGCATGTTATTGCGGGGTGCGAGCGCCAAAACATTGTTATATCGTTTTACAAGCACGCTGAATACGATGGCATTGCCGTCAGAGAACTGTTATTACTGTTTCGTATCCTTCCACGGGGACATGCCGTTTTTAGGGTCTGCCGACCTGTTTTCGCAGATTACCTTTTTCTGTTTTGGCATGTTATTGCGGGGTGCCAGCGCCAAAACATTGCTATATGGGTTTACAAGCACGCTGAATACGATGGCATTGCCGTCAGAGAACTGTTATTACTGTTTCGTATCCTTCCACGGGGACATGAGGTTTTTTAGGGTATGCCCACCTGTTTTCGCAGATTACCCTTTTTCTGTTTTGGCATGTTATTGCGGGGTGTGAGCGCCAAAACATTGTTATATGGGTTTACAAGCACGCTGAATACGATGGCATTGCCGTCAGAGAACTGTTATTACTGTTTCGTATCCTTCCACGGGGACATGCGGTTTTTTATGGTCTGCCGACCTGTTTTCGCAGATTGCTCTTTTTCTCTTTTGGCATGTTATTGCGGGGTGCGAGCGCCAAAACATTGTTATATGGGTTTACAAGCACGCTGAATACGATGGCATTGCCGTCAGAGAACTGTTATTACTGTTTCGTATCCTTCCACGGGGACATGCGGTTTTTATGGTCTGCCGACCTGTTTTCGCAGATTGCTCTTTTTCTCTTTTGGCATGTTATTGCGGGGTGCGAGCCCCAAAACATTGTTATATGGTTTTACAAGCACGCTGAATACGATGGCATTGCCGTCAGAGAACTGTTATTACTGTTTCGTATCCTTCCACGGGGACATGCGGTTTTTTATGGTATGCCGACCTGTTTTCGCAGATTACCCTTTTTCTCTTTTGGCATGTTATTGCGGGGTGCGAGCGCCAAAACATTGTTATAGGGGTTTACAAGCACACTGAATACGATGGCATTGCCGTCAGAGAACTGTTATTACTGTTTCGTATCCTTCCACGGGGACATGCGGTTTTTAGGGTCTGCCGATGCCTGTTTTGGCGATTACCCTTTTCTGCTTTGGTCATGTCTCTGCGCGGTGCGAGCGTCAAAACATTATTATATAGGTTTGCAACCACGCTGAATGCGATGATATTGCCGTCAGAGAGCTGTTATTACTGTTTCGTATCCTTCCACGGGGACTTGCGGTTTTTAGGGTCTGCCGACCTGATTTCGCAGATTACCCTTTTTCTGTTTTGGCATGTTATTGCGCGGTGCGAGCGCCAAAACATTGTTATATGGGTTTACAAGCACGCTGAATACGATGGCATTGCCGTCAGAGAACTGTTATTACTGTTTCGTATCCTTCCACGGGGACATGCCATTTTTTAGGGTCTGCCGACCTGTTTTCGCAGATTACCTTTTTCTGTTTTGGCATGTTATTGCGGGGTGCGAGCGCCAAAACATTGTTATATGGGTTTACAAGCACGCTGAATACGATGGCACGGGGACATGCGGTTTTTTATGGTCTGCCCACCTATTTTCGCAGATTACCCTTTTTCTCTTTTGGCATGTTATTGCGGGGTATGAGCTCCAAAACATTGTTATATGGTTTTACAAGCACGCTGAATACGATGGCATTGCCGTCAGAGACCTGTTATTACTGTTTCGTATCCTTCCACGGGGACATGCGGTTTTTTATGGTCTGCCCACCTATTTTCGCAGATTACCCTTTTTTCTCTTTTGGCATGTTATTGCGGGGTGCGAGCGCCAAAACATTGTTATATGGTTTTACAAGCACGCTGAATACGATGGCATTGCCGTCAGAGAACTGTTATTACTGTTTCGTATCCTTCCACGGGGACATGCGGTTTTTTATGGTCTGCCCACCTATTTTCGCAGATTACCCTTTTTCTCTTTTGGCATGTTATTGCGGGGTGCGAGCGCCAAAACATTGTTATATGGTTTTACAAGCACGCTGAATACGATGGCATTGCCGTCAGAGAACTGTTATTACTGTTTCGTATCCTTCCACGGGGACAATCCATTTTTTAGGGTCTGCCGACCTGTTTTCGCAGATTACCTTTTTCTGTTTTGGCATGTTATTGCGGGGTGCGAGCGCCAAAACATTGTTATATGGGTTTACAAGCACGCTGAATACGATGGCATTGCCGTCAGAGAACTGTTATTACTGTTTCGTATCCTTCCACGGGGACATGCGGTTTTTTATGGTCTGCCCACCTGTTTTCGCAGATTACCCTTTTTCTCTTTTGGCATGTTATTGCGGGGTGCGAGCCCCAAAACATTGTTATATGGTTTTACAAGCACGCTGAATACGATGGCATTGCCGTCAGAGAACTGTTATTACTGTTTCGTATCCTTCCACGGGGACATGCGGTTTTTTATGGTATGCCGACCTGTTTTCGCAGATTACCCTTTTTCTCTTTTGGCATGTTATTGCGGGGTGCGAGCCCCAAAACATTGTTATATGGTTTTACAAGCACGCTGAATACGATGGCATTGCCGTTTCAGACTGTTATTACTGTTTCGTATCCTTCCACGGGGACATGCGGTTTTTTCAGGGTCTGCCGACCTGTTTTGGCATATTACCTTTTTATGTTTTGGCATGTTATTGCGGGGTGCGAGCGCCAAAACATTGTTATATGGGTTTACAAGCGCGCTGAATATGATGAAACCACGTCAGAGAACTGTTATTACTGTTTCTTATCCTTCCACGGGGACATGCCATTTTTTAAGGTCTGCCGACCTGTTTTCGCAGAATTATTTTTTTATGTTTTGGCATGT
>JASANE010022981.1:0-21159 GCA_030248225.1 Trileptium ribeirensis
ATGTAACACACTTGAATGGTTTCCATTTTTCCAGAAAAGTCGAAAACAATATCACCCTTATACAATGGTCGAAAATAATTTGAAAAGAAAGTATTGCCTTGATGGGTGTGTTTTCCAGTAGGGAAAAATATGCTACAATTACAGATGTGTTTCCAAGTCGAAAATAGTAAATTACCCCGAGGGGTGTGTTTCATAGTCAAAAACAATGTCCTACTTTGATGGGTGTGTTTTCCAGCAGAAAATAATTATCGCCATAACGGGTATGTTTCCATTTACATGATATATCACATTGACAGGTGTGTTTACAAGTCAAACATAATGTAATACCACTGTGGATATCTCATATTAGCGAAAATAACACAACACTCTGATAAATATATCGGAAAGTGTAAAACAATATGAAACTTAAAAAGCACAAAACAATCGCTAATATAACCAGGAAATCTAAAAATACTCATGCTGCTACAACAGCTGAAAGTATTGATAAGCCACAGCAAATAAACGATAGCTGCTTGTCATAAAACAACTTCTCGGACAATAAAATGCAAACTGACCGTGGATTCGCTTGAGGCTTTTGTTTATATACTCTTAACGTTGCTAATACTACACAGATAACCCCCACACAAACTATATTTTTTTAAACACATTGCGTTTAAAACTTAGTTCAAAATCATCGATGAAGGATAAAAATATAATAAATAATTAATAAGTAATGTGGAATCCATAAGTGATCTATTTCTGTGTAGAACCAACAACAGCTTATACAGAGATAAGATTAAATACATTCATACCTATATATCTGTGTATTTTGATTTTATGTGTAAAATGAACAACATATTGTAGAATTTCTACGCTAACGCTTTATGTTTATGTATAAGCAAAAATTGATTATGTTATAAATATAAATATGTGTCTCACAAAAATTATCACATAATACGCAATATACATACTAGAATACCAGCGATCTTAGTTTATTGTTTCCTGATATATTAATAATGTAGTAGTTTATGTGTGTGTATATGTATGTTAAGTATATGTATAACCAGCTCCCATTCCCAATACATCAACCACCACCACCACCGGTGGGGGGGGGGGCAAAACCGGCATTTTTCCTCTACTACTATTATATTTACAATATATATGTAGAAACTATACACTAGTGTCAAATATGTTTAGTTTAATTGCGAAATATATTTGCATCTATAATATAATAGGTGTCCGTATATCTGGATTTTCCATACAAATGTAGTGAGCTGTATCTTCATGATGAGCGACGTAGTAGAACCCTCGATTCCCAGATCACCGATTCCCCAATTACCAAATTACAAATTCTAAACTTCCGATTCTTGATTTGCAAATTTGCGATTGGCAAACTTCCAATTACAAAATAACGATTCCCAAATTCCACGTTCTCACATTCTCGAATTCACAATCCACTAATTCTCGATTCCCCGATTCCTAAACTCTAGGCTACCAATTTCGGATTCCCAAGTTCTTAATTCCAGATTCAAAAATTCTCGGCTGCCAAATTTCACATTCCGTATTTCCCAATTACTTATTTCCCATCATAAATCGCAGAATTCTGGATTATCGCACTCCTGATTCCCAAATTACCGGTTCCCAAATTCTCCATTTTTGATTCCTAAATTACTGAATCCCAATTTCCAGATTCCCACATTATCAATTCAAAAATTCCCGAATACCAAATTCCTGATGTCAAAATGTCCGATTCCCACATTTCCAATTGCCAAGTTTATAATCCCATACTACCGATTCTTAAATGCTCGAATCCTAAATCCCTATTTTCAAATCCACGCTTCGCTAGACATACTTTAAAAATTGTTTGGTTCAAATTGAGCAGGAATTTGGGAAGCCCTCCAGTCTGACTTTGGCGTAAAACATAGTGGTGGTGTACCGTACACCATATCGTTGATGGTGTTACGTAGGCTGTACGTAGACAAAGCGTCCATACGGCGTGCCATTTTTTACGTGAACGTTGCAAAGTTTAGATCTTGTGCCATTCATGTTGAATAAGTAAATAACAGCATTCGCGATACTACTGAAGAATTACATCTCATCTTGGGCATGAAACTGTGTAAATCCTTTCGCTGACATATATTAAGTCGATATGCGACAGGATTCACGTGCCCTTTTGCACTACCAAACTAATATGGAAGGTACCTACTTAAATTTTCAGGACAAAATGTATGCAAATATTAACAGGAATAGTCTATACCAAGCACAAGTGGTTATAGCTGACCAATAATTTAAGTGATAGAAGTTTTTGCAAGTCCACCAAAATTGAATATTGTATAACAAGAAGCATTGACTTCAATAAGAGAATTAGGTATATGTGTCAAAGCAGCCGTAATGGGTATACCAAAATTAGCTGTAAGATACATCCTCACCGTACTAACCAGCAATCCCGACACGCATGTACAGGTGTCACCGTAGCCTTAGCATCAATATCCTTGCGAATATGTTAGGATATCATTAATTTTTCCCGTCTCCCCAGCAGGCGCGTTTGCGCTCTAAGAACATTTTTTAAACCTTTTGCAATATTGGCTATACTCATGTACACTTAGCAATATATTTAATGGGATAGATATTTGGTTAAATTTTCGGTTTGCTTAAGAATGTGATCCCAAAACTGAAGCATTTCCTGCATCTAATTTTCTAATGATGAATGGGATCTAGCAATGGAGTTTGTAGAGTGTCCTAATCATGAGATTGGGTAATGCCACGAAATATTAGCAGATATTATGTAGTCTGGTACAAGACGAAAGCAATACCAACACATGACGAGCACAATCATTGGTATATTGCAACGACAGCTTGGTGTAGCACAGTTTCAATCTTAGCTGAAGCATTGCTGTTATACTGCAGCGTTGTATGCTACAAACCCTTACTTGATTCGATCAAATATCTTATACACTACCATTTTGTAGGATGGTGGTGAAAAATACCAGTATGCCAAAAGTCATCACAGGTTGCTGTGAGATTGTATTTCACCTCAAACTTAGTTATTTGAGTAAGCATAAAGGATCCATTTTTATGTTTAATAGCTGTGGTTGAAAACCTCACCCGCTTAATCTTCGAAAACGAGCATAATCAACCAACTTCTGCGGCGGAGTAAGTTATTCAGTGTCCTGACTAAGCTAAAAGTGTGTTACATCTGTATGTTCTACTTTTCTGACAAGTCCAGACCTTGCTCCTCATCCGTAAAAATTCTGTAAAGCGATACAAACAGCATACGTACAAGCATGTAGTAAAGGACAACCAGAGTTAATGTGCGAAATACTGGAACTTCGTTCATTTGTTTATCCCTACCTAGTCATTGTTTCATACGCATCTATCGTGAGAAAAACTCATTGGGAAAATGTAAATGCTTGGGACAACTACTCATTCACTGCATGTATATTTATTACATTTATGTATTTGTATATGCGTTATTTGTATAATTATATATTGTTTATGAATATATGCTTTATGAAACGAGTGTGAAATTGTTTATGAGAATGTATTGTATGTGGTGTGCATATTTTAAGTAAAATCGTGTACTATCGTGAGTATAATGTGCCGCAAGTTATAACTGTTATTAAAATTTAAAGTTTTCAGGCGATCAATTTTAAATAACAAGAATTGTTTAGTTACGGTTATAACTAGCATAGGTATGACTGAGCCAAATTTCGGTCTTGGTGACAAACTTCATAAGTCACGACATAGAAGGCCCATGCCAAATTTCGTTACATTTGGCCCACTCTTTAAAGAATCACAGTGAACATCCTATCGACATAACTTGTGCTCTTTTTTAAACAATAAAATTTAAGAATTTTATTAAAACTTAGTTCTAAAGGAATTAAAATAAAACGTGTGTTAAAGCTACAGCGCTGAAATGTTTCGGATTTGAGTGCAGACCCTGGGAGCGTTAACTATTACGATTACATTAGCGGACATGTAAGTGTATATATTTCTGATGAATTTTCTTAAATATCTCAAAATTTGCTATGAGCTATGAATTTTACGAATTTCATAAAAAACGAAGTTCTTTGACGCAAAAATAAAAATTTATTTAGAGAGCGTATTTTACAAATCCTAGAATCCATAGACAGGTGACAGCGATTATAATAAAACCAAAACAGTTACAGAGATTTGAGAACTAAGATTATATGAGTTCCTCGAGATTGGCTCAAAAAAGTAAATGTAGACGTGAGCCTAAAAAACTATATGTAAACGTAGGTTACAACTGTAACTCCGTCAGCAACTGCAGAATATGTGGTGATTTGTTCCGGCTGGATTTAAAGGTTAAAATGAATAAACGGAATTTTCACGGCACCCATTTTGGCGACACTTTTAGGTTTGTGTTAAATATCTATGAAAGAATCTCGGACGATAAAATATGTCTTTTATAAATCAAACCCAGTCATCAGGATTCGCAAAGCAATCTATACGGTTAGATATAATATCTAAAGTGTCCATATGAAGAGGCAATTGTATGTTTTCAAACATAGATAAACTGTGCAGCGATTAGACTGTAAATGTAATAATATTTTACAGACTAGGCATCATTCCAAAACCCAAACCCAAATTTCTAACAACTAACTTTGCCGTTTTCGTCTAATTAATTTCGATTCGTTCTCAGAAATCAACCGGTTCGATGATGCACTTGAAATCTTTGATTTTTCTACGTCGCGCTTAGAAACTGCCCGTTTCGTATCCAATTCAATTGAAATGCTTGATTGTTTTACGTCCCGTTTAGAAACTATCTCGGTCGTGGTCAATTCATTTGAAATATTTGATGCTTCTAGATTGCGTTTAGCAACTGCATTGGTCGTGTGCAATTCATTTGAAGTCTTTGATTCTTCTACGCTGCGTTTAACGGCAGTCTCGCTCAGGTCCAACCCGTTTTCAATACGGTTAAACACTTGTTCCTGTATATCATTTCGTTAGATAAAATATATGTGCATGGCATCCTATACAAAATAGGTAAGATTTAGGTCATAATGTGCAAATATCTAGATGTCACTTGAAGTTATTTCTCGCTTTCATATCAATACCGTTATAACCCATTGAGATTAATGCATACTAAAACTAGTTTTAAGGATTAATTAGCAATCTGAAACCAGCAGAGTTGCGTTGTTTTCTACACGAAAACGTTTTACCAAATTGTGCATTAAAAGCACGCAAAACCTGAGGTCATGGGTTCAAATCCCAATTCTATCCACATAATAAGACATTCTAAGCTATAATATTAATCTCAAAATCATGCTTTCACTTTATTCTCGTTTGTTTCGCTAAACAAGCTACGGTATTTGTAAAATAAATTTAAACTTAACTGTTCTTTAAAAATTGGCATTTGTACACCATACAGGTTTAAATTTATAGTCAGTTTACAGCCGTGCATTTTTACAAAAGTACCCATGCATTCCATACGTGTCATGTTTCAAAAGCTAATGTTGGGTTCTATCTTATAACAGGATAAATAATTAATATACCTTGTTGACATGGAAATCCTAACGCTGAGCTATTCAGTTGGTCTAATTTTTCCGGTATTGAAATAAATATATCTTAACAACGAATTAACATTTGGCTAACTTATGCCACTCTATCCGCTTCGGTCGGCACAAACAAATATAATATAAAACAAACCTCTTTTTAGAAGCTACTAATTTTTGAAGTTAACTAGTCACTTAAGTTTTGCTTAAACTGCCAATTTTGAAGCATTTTGACTTCTCGGACTGAGCGCAGTATAACTCAATTACAGAGTCAAAGATGGACTGACTCATGGCAGCTAAATTTGACTCAAAGTGTTTGCACTGAACTGGGTAGCACTATGAGCTATGTTACTTATGATGAAAGTGTAAGAACTACCGAGATTATACCGTTTAATTAAATGATTTATTTGAAATTACGCGTGTTTGTTAGGAGTGTACTCCACGTATATTCTTTGCCAAAACCATGAAACGAATGGTGCAGATGATCGCATTCGTAACGCTGCTATTGGTATTCGTGGTCCATATAAACCTGGACATGGGTTCCGCGATGTAACGAACTGAATTTTCGCACGTATACATATGCCGATATCACACATCTAATTTAAACCAGGGTATATGTCGTATGCAAACGTCCTATGTATAAAACAGCAGGTACCACCGATCGAATATATATTCTGAACGGTCTCAAAAATTAATATGTACAACAATTATCACTTGCATTATAATGCGGTTTTGAGTCATCATGTTAATGCATCTGCGGCAAAGCTATAAATCTGCAACATTTGTTGTATACTCAAACAGTTGGAGCAATCTTGACGTCTTACGAAGCAGGTCTAAATTTGGACGAAATATTCTAATGAAATATATTTTTAAACATATTAACCAATAAGGGGACAAATGAAATTTTAATGCTGCGATTAAAACCGTACTGCAAACTCCGTAATTCCAAATACACATTTACATAATGTTAAAAGTAATTTTGCGTTATATATAAACAAAAAATAAACTTATAATTTCATATCGTAAATGTATTGCTTCTTAGTGACTATTTGTGTTTGTGTTAATTGAATAATTATTAATAATAATCAAACTATCGTTGGTAGTAAGGAGAATAACTCAATTTGCATTCGCTTGAACATTGTTACAGCAACGTTTTTGTAAACATAACGTTTTTGGAACAGCTACTGTTCTATAATAGAGTATTGGTTACACCATTTGCAAGCAAAATACATACGAGCGCAACCAATTCAGGAACGTTCGCCACTTCACTTTTCTTGATGGCGTTGAGATTGCATACCGTTACTGCAGGGAAAGGAATGTGTGCTGATGAAACCTAAAAATACCTGGTAGTAATTATGGTGTGGTTTTACTAATAGTTTATTTGGTAATTATAGAATATTCTATGTATTTTACGTTTTAGTTATCTTCCAGGCACGAATTAAAGGTCATTTATAAATGCACTGAAAGGTGGATTTTTCGGCTAAAAATTGCAACTACATGTTTCTAAAGTGCAAAGCATCGTTTTTTTTCCACTTATGATACATAGACTTGTGTGCGCCGGCATCACCAGTGACAGAAAGATGGGACCTATATTTAGAGACAATTCACGCATCTTGCCTATGCAATAAAGCAAATGTTTTTATTCATTCCATATTATGCTCAAAACCCACAATAAGAACCTATCAAGAAGAAGACAATAGTGCCTGAAAAACAAAAGTTTATTCGAAATATATTCTGTTCCAAAAATTATGCTTATATTCAAAAAACTGAAGATGTTCGGTATGAGAAATTTAACTCAAATCATATATTAAAGAGAAAAAGTATGTGACAAGCCGAACTTATTTTTGTACATATTTTTATTAATTGTTAAGTTATCACCAAATGTTTTCCTATTCCAATTTACGTCAAATTCGTAAGCTATGAGCTGAAGCATATCTTTTACAGAGAACCCCATATTATAACGACACCTTTGGTTTTTGGACACTGATACTGATGTTTTTTCCAATATATATTTCAGTACAAAATAAATATTTTCGGCGTACCACCATAATAACAAATAGATTTAGCGCCACGGGTCTCTCATACAAAAAAATAAAAAGGGGCTGAAGCAAAGTGTAATGATTTGAGCATTTTTCTGTTTTCGCGAAGGTGTTACAATTATCCAGCGTTATACAAAAATGGATGAAGTTGCTGCATATTGTGAATTCTTTTTGAAAAAATTGCTAAAGATACTATTTCGCATTTGAAAAGCTTCGGTTACCTTATGTTCAACTGCTTTTTCATATTCCAAATACGTTCTTATCATGCTCGTAAATGAAAAGATGCAGTAAATGAGTGACGAAAGGCAAACGATGGCCCAAAAGATGCGCGCTACAATTGAATGAGACGACAGCGCAGTAGCAAGGCCATGTACTGAAACTGAATTCATGTCGATGGTATTCGGTGGTGTTTAGTAACTTGCTCAAATACTCTGTTGGAATCGTTTATTGATTACACAATCAGGATGGTGCATCAATATTTAAGTTAGATTTAAGCTATAGCAATACTACAATATAAACACACATCGCAGCAATATTTAATTATGCAATAAATATACAACTGATTCATGTCTTGTGAACGTTCTGCAGTGATAATTCATTAATTACTTCGAATCTTCAAATAGACCACTGCTATTTATCAGCGAGGCCGACTAAAACAGCGAGATGTCTAATTTTTCCTTTTTGCATCCTGTAGTGATTTGTGAAATCAAACCAAATTCAATGCTGAAGTCTTCATCCAAAGGAACAGATCGCTTTGGGTTAAAAGGAGAGCAACAGTGAACACTAGTGTTGAGTACCGACCGGAAAAGCCCGCGAGTGGCCTAGCTTCGCCGCGTATGCCGGCTTTCGCTGGCCGATATTCTGATCAGCTGGTGTACCGAGCACGACCAAGACATCGTGCGCTATGCTGCTGTGGCTATCATATTGTTATTATGTAAATGTAGATTATACCCTTTTGAACAGTAGTTTTCCGTAACGCTTGCAGTTTACTTATATTATTGATTTTTCTGTTTTCTGTTTCCTCGTAGTTGTAGAAACAGAAAGAGCGAATAGAGCGAAGTTTCCGCTGAGGCCGCTAGGGAGAAAATCTTGAAGATTTCTTTTTGTTAGTTGCTGTCATTCATAACTCATTTTTAGATGTACGGATTTAGGCAATTTTTTGTTCGATAGCAAAAATGGCGACGATGTGTCCTTTAGTTGAACGCTAACAACTCCAGCCCTATCTTTCTGGTCAAAACGACAACGAACATGTTTTTAAGTGTTCTTTGCCAAATGTGGTCATACGCTTACCAGCGCTGAGCAGCCTATTATTCTCGACGCAGGCTTCGCATCGATTACTGTAGACCACCTCACAGAATCAGCTCATCGAGTTCTACAACTTCGTGACGCCACTCCCTGGGCTGTTGTGAGTCGGAATATACTTCGTCGGCAACTTGCGACAAATAGCGAGTCTTCAAATTTCGGCATAATATTGTGCGTTTTACCTTAAAATTAGTGCCTATTAGGTTATCAAGCACGCCGAATACGACAGATTTGCTATCTGGAGTCTAATTTGGCAATATTATATCTTTTCCTGATGTTACAAAGGTTTTGAGTTCGACGAATCCGATTTCCGAAATGTAGTATGTTATCATTTGTTTGATTATGTATTGTGTGCAAAGCATCAAGAAAGATATATATGTTTTTTCTAAACGCTGAATACGCTTTGGTTATCTAGAGCCCAGCATGCATATTTCATACCACTTTAATGGGTTTAGGGTCAAAGAATTCGATTACCATAATATAGTCTGTCTTCAGTTGTGTGGTTACATATCGCATACAGGGCATCAAGAATTGTGTATATATGTTTTTACGCACGCTGGACAAATTCATTTAGTTTTCTAGGGATTGGCACGAATAATTTGTGTGTTTTCAGCTGTGTTCGATGTGGTTAGGGTGGTCGAAACTTTAGTGTTTTAAATGATTTAAGATTGCAGAGGTTTTAGTGTAGTATCTACATCAAATACAAAATCTGTTACAAGTGAATACAAAATGCCTACTTGATGAAACCACACTCGCTCCGTTTCACTTTCGCTTGCGAGATACTAGTTTTAATGTTATAGTATGGCGCAAAACTGAGTCAATAACGATCACAACAATCACTAAAGCAGCACAATATACTTAAAGTCGAAACGTAACTCTCTCTTAATACCTGTACAATTTTAAAGCTTGTTTTACTGTAATCAATATATCAATATTATTAATACAAGCATAGATTAAGTCCAAAATTGAGCTTGGAGTAATCCGCCGGCCGCACTGTTGGATACCAAGCCGGAAAAGTCGCTGGCGGCATTTACTGCCTGGTTGTTTTTCCGGCCGACCGTATTACCGGGTCGTTGGCCGGAAAATTCTACGGCCGCCGGCCCATTGCCGGTTTCTATCACTAGTGAACACAATTATATGCAGAACGATGAACTACGCTTATTTAATACTTGTTGCAAAATTGTATTACGTGTTATCCCAATTTGTAAGTGTTTAGTGGCTGGAATCTGGTATCGCTTGTAGCTTAGAATTTTCTGGACATTTCTACTGAATTTACTAAGATGCCAATTTCAATTTCTTAATATACTTTTGGTTTTAGCGTCATGTAATAGAACTTAAATAGACCTATTTTAAAGTGCAGTTTTATGAAAAATATTAGTTAATACATAAATAATAAGATGAAGCTTCGCTGACGTAAACTAATCAGGCGTTCCCAGCATAATTCAAACGCGAATGTATTTAATAGATGATCGTCTAAACAAATTTAATGTGATACTGCTGTTTATAAATAAATCGGTCCGGTAGTATACCTCTTAGTGACCGCGAACAATTTAAATTTGACTGAATCCGGGTCGCCAAACATGTATAATTTTTTTGAATTTTTGCGAAAACAAGATGTCTTGAGATTTTACTGTATATTTGTATATTTGCAAACAGTTTTTCGCAAATACTTAGATTGTCCAAAATCTGCTCCGTGTCAATTTTATATCAAAAGGCAAAATAAGGTGTTCGGTGGTTCAACTTGTTTAATGGCACATACCTGAGTTTATCGTGAACAGTATGTTTGCACGTGTGTTACTGTGCACTGGCTTCGCGGCCTTTCTTAAATAGCGCCAAAATGGCTTAGTGAGTTTTGGCAAAAGAATCCAGGTTTAACTCGACTAAATTTTGTTGAGCATTGTGTGGAATGCATATCAATTCACGCATGAAAGAGTTACAAAGTTAATGATTTTTCATAATCGTCATGAACAGGTAGAGAACACTTTGTGAAAAATGTCGTCGTGCCGGTCAGTTTTAGAAAACGCCTAGCGCTATATTATGTTAAAAATTTGCAAGCAATATTGTATTGTTATATGCTGTAGTTAAAAGCAGACAACGAAAAAAACGCGAAATAGCGGATAACGTTTAAAAACCATCACGTAATAGGTACTGTTCTATTGTTGGAGCATATCGTATTTTTAAATAGGGTTTTCAGCTAGACCGAAGTCCCTCAAGACCAAAAATGAGCAATGGATAAAATTCAGACCCACGACCTTATTCGGTAGTTCTAATGGCAATATAATCCAAACACTGACAAAGTAGACCGGTATTTTCCCCAAGCCTTAACAAATATGACGCGTACTGTGTAGTGGTGAGCTTTATATTAGCGCTAGACTAAGTATTTGCAATATTTCTACTAACATGAAAATGTAGACTAAAATTGTCGTACACGGATTAATTTACATCCAAATCCATCAGTTGTCTTAAACCTTCGTATATTGACATATATTGTGATATTTGAGGGTTTTTAATATCTTTTAACATATAAAATATAAGTTTTGATGAAAGTGGATATGTGTATTAGTATGGTAATACAACAGAGGCATCAATCAAAATGTACTAATTCATATTTAAATTGCGTCAAAGCGTCCTCGTGTTTGCCAAAACATCATTTAGAGACACATTGATCCAAACTGGTTATCTTCAAATGTTAATTTTTTACGCTTTTGTTCATCTAAAGCGCTTGGATATAAGAGCTGATTGTCATAGAATCAGCCAGACATGCCAAATTTCAATATAAGTTTATGCCAATTGATATTAACTGTCTAAACGTTCGGTGACTGGTAACGAATCACAAAGGTGCTGTTTACATACATTCCTTTTTCTAAACAGCAAACTAGTCATCAATGTTGTTATTACAATTCAGTTTTAACCCAAATAATAAGCTGTTATTCTCAAAATTTTGTCTGTTTACTAGCTTCACAGTTTCAAAAAAACAAACTGTAAATGAAAATTTAAAGCCTTAACTTAAGCTCAAAAATAGCAAATCTCGCCGTTATCTTAGTATGTTTGAATATAGCAAAACATGTGATGTACTTTCCTGTCTTGTAAACACATCACTCAAAATCCGGTGTCCAGCTGTATTTTTACTAAACATTTTCCGTCAAACGCACATAATCAAAAGCCGTGTCCACTGTAAATAAAACCAGCACTTCAATTGACGAATGATGAGAAAACAATTACTGAAAGCAGCACATCAGACTTAAGTGAGAAGCGGCCTGTGGAATCGATGTATTGTTTACAGATAGCATTACAATGGTTGGCACTGGCATTGAATTTTAGGTGACTGCTGAGCTTTAAAACCAAACGTGATTTATCGGCGTCAGATATTGTTTTCAGTCTTAGCAGCTCAACTTATAAAGCTTAAAACTTCACTGATCTTGATTGACATGGAGTGTGAGCAACCTTGTATTCGCTTTGTCTTACCGGCAACTTGTGCATCGCTCAAAAGCCGTATGTAAAATTTGACGCTTTCAAACTCTTTTGGTATTTAGTAAATCACATCATCATTTTTTCAAAAATCTATTTCGAAGTGTAAATAAGTGCCAAAAATTTCTTGACACCTTCTGTTACTTATGAAAGTAAATATGTCACACCTGCGTATACACAAGAGGCTCCACGAAGCTGTGGCATTTGAATGATACACATTCGGCGGTAAATGTCAGGTTTGACAAACTTCAACAAAGCATATTTTTCAAATAATTAAAACAGATTTATAAATATGCATAAAGCTTCGCACTTGAATAAATTATACTCGTCAATCTAACTTAAAAATCTAGTAACTGTGGTTACAGAGCGCAAAGATAGTAAAATATATGTAAGGTTTGGTGTTTTTATCATTCCATTCTTCATATATATTCTGAACAGAAAGTATGACATACTGAACATATTGAAATCAAAGATTTAACATTAATGACTGTAGCAAAAATGCTGTCAGCTTAATACTTGTTTGACTTAAACCTATGTGTTGCGTCGATTTTTGAAAAGAAATCTATAAATACAAACATCAAAATCGAAAGATTTGTTGTTATTGTGACTCTTTTTAACGGTACAAGAGAATCCGTTCTGTGGGCCAACCATGTATTAGATCTTTAAAAACAGTTTAAGAATTTAGCAAACAAACTATCTGTAATTTACCTGCCTCTGTAATAACGGGACGTAGCTGCATGGCGCAACTTGCTTACACCATGCCCATAGCTATCATAACCTCGAGGGTGGACCCGAAAATTTGCTGTATTGCTGATTTAGCGATTTTCTCTTGGTCAGACCCAAGAAACTATGGAGCTTAGCAGGCCGTAGGCGCGGTGTGTTCGGACCCCGCCCGTTTGGTTCCGCACGTGTCTAGTTTATGGTGATTGCTGAGGTCTCCCAGTGAGGCTGACACTGACACCTGCACACAGGCCATAGTGACATGCCACTATTCCCGATTTCGATCTCACTCCGAAGTTGTTTGGATCTCTCGATTAATTTAGATTACGTGTAATGAGTTGAGCGGTGACGTGGCCTTAAGTAAAATTTGACTCCGTTTGGCCTCCTCGGGCACAGATTCGCTCAGCGAAAAGTTTGACCATTGTGGCCCCCACAGGGTTCTGACAGTTCCCTGGAGGTTTATAGTCGGATTCTTAACCCTAAAAGATAATTTTATCGTTGTTACAGTCAGGTTGGTTGTTTTGTGATACCAATGTAGTTTGACTGAATAAATTTTTAGATCGTTTGGTAGCTACTATTTTATATGAGCGTGATAAGATTGACGATTTTGGTGGACCTTGTTCTCGTCTCTTTCCTTGTTTCCCTTTTCCTTTCGAGTTAGTATAGAAGACAAACGGCACGAGTCGAGGCTTGATCCCTGCAGACCTCGGCGCGGGACGCTGGTCGATTGACAGGACAAAACATTTAAGACATATAATCGCTGCCAGAAAACGAACGCTAAACAACCCAACTTGATTTTCTTTCATGTTTATTTCAAAATATGTACAGACAGGGTATGGTAAGCAGTAAGATGAGAAGAACGATTTCCAAGTTGATTGTTAAAACCTTTACGCCATAATACTGATGAAGCAAGCACAATTAATGAATTGATGCGTCCCGTTTGCCCTATCGTGGAGGTACCGTAACAACTGTAAAACTGACCCGATTGGGTCTTCCCCGGTCTTTGAGGTTTAAAAGTAAATCGAGCTGAAAACGAAGGACACGGAGCTTAAAATCGTGATAAAAATTTGGCACTATTGCTCGCTCTAAACGCAGCGACATGGGACTGACAAAATGATTTCTAAAATAACGGACAACGACAATAACGCGAATAGTATGTATGATAACGATACAATATCATGTATGGTACAACCATGGTAAAACATTACAGATTATAAAGATTCTCAGCCCGAAGGTTAATTTGCCTATGCATTTAACACGGAAAGTTTCTTCAATACTCGTCCAGTAACGTATGAACTATGATTCATTAGTAAATCCCTTAGTTGCCGGACGGCTATATAACTAATACGGTGGACGGGGTTGGGTACTTCCGGTTTCAGATACAAATAGCGAACAAGGGTTACGGTTAGTATCCTGATGTGCTTGATAAATCGTATGTTTGCACGGTGTAATTGATCCATAAGTGCCTGGGCGCACAACATGCATTTCGGGCTACAAAGTCTGCAATGGTGCAATCCAGCGCATTAAAGAATATATTTCTGCGGTTGCGTAAATTCTGCTGAAGCGTAAGTTTAAACCAATGCGACAATCACAACGCGGGCTGCACCATTCCATACTCCTTATTTTCCATTTGAGGTGGATTCATTTCGATAGGAACTGTTTAACCAGGTATAACGAGTCCAAGGGTAACTTTGCTTTCCGCGACGTGTAGGTCTAACACTTTAGTTAACATTAGCCTGGTTTTAGTCTACGCATGCATTTGAACATTGCAGGTTTCGGTCGAATCCGCTCCGTAAGGGAAAGAGCAATTTCCACGAGCAATTATGCAAGGAATGACCACGGGGCTGTGCTAAACTTTCAGGCTGTCAATCTAAGATTTCGAGGTGACTAATAGAGGTCTAACTTGCCACTGCGTTCAGCGCTTCAAGATCGCTCACCACCGTATTCGTTAGCAGTTTATTTTGCTATTTGTGGACGGTCGGAGCATGTATCTGACCTATAGAGCTTAAGATGAACGTGACCATTACTCTTGCGGGGGGTGGATTCCCGTGAGTTGAATATTTAGATTAAACCTTAAGTGAATGGACATCTCTCAGCCTTCAGTCACTTCCGAGTGTCCACATTCGCTTTCGCTGATTATTTCGGATCGTGTCGCCATTTTTGACCGGTCGGGGCAAACAGCCCCGGCCTATAAGTTTTAAAAGAAACTTTGACAACTATCCTAAATTAAGTAGCATCTAGGGGAATTTGATCGTTTGTTAGTTGGTCAAGGATAAAATCCCCGGTGTCGCTAACGTTCTTTTCTTTAGGTATCCTGAAAGTGCCGTGGGGGTCAAAAGATCTTCCCATTTTGATGATGCCGGGCGCTGCGGACAAAAAGTCCCACAGGAGCTCGGTCATTTCCCTAGCTGAGTTTCGATCCTGCATCGGTAAGTTTCAAATGTGTGTAATTGTCCACTCGACTATCTTGTTGGTTGTCGACTGTAAAGTGGTTATGTACATAATGGACGCATTTACAAACAGGTAATCGGTTATAAGGGCGAGATGCCTCGGGGTTACCGGGTCGGGCGATCTTTGAGGGTTCGTCGGGATTGGCTGATTGCGGACGTCGCTGGATCAACCGTGGTCAATCCGATATTTCAGTCCCGCGATTCTGGGATAAATCCTCGAGGATACCTTGGTATCTCGGGGACGTGTTGATCTCTTGGTATAACGCCTCACGGCGAGGGCTCATCCACTAAACCACAAACATGGGTATTCCCACCCTAACATTCCGTTGAGCCGGTGCTCGGGAAGGTAGCGGCCATGGTCGCGCCTTTTTTGTTCGGATCGATTTCCTGGGATGTTCTGCGCTTCTGTGGCCGTTCCTAGGGAAGTGGAATATCGTTTCCACTATATCTTTTCCATTGCCTGTGTTGTAAACGAAATGGGTGCAATTTAATATTGCTATCCCATGTTTCGGATTTATGAGCAAAAGTGCAACTGGAGGTTTGTACCACGGTACGCGATAGGTGACTTGCGACACTCGCGGTGACCTGCATCGTGGTGCGTTCATTTACTTGGAGCGACAAAGTTCCCGCTCCTTAACAGTTCAGAGCCGTCAAAGCTCGAGTGAGAGGCCGGTTCCATCTCCCTTTTTTATCTTCCCGATTCGGGAGGGATCTCTAATAAATTTTAAATGGGGGCATGATTTTGTGTTCAAGATCGGGCTAGCTGACTTGATATTTTACTAGGGCCAGCCAGAGAAAGATAAGGAAGCTCCTATTGCTTGACCAAGTATGGGCATAGAATTCCTATTTATTTCTAAACGGATCATGTGTTCGTTGGAACGTCTGTTGAACCGATGGACATAACGTTCTAAGGACTGAGGACCATGAAGTTTTGGTGTAGCAATCAAAGTTTAGCATTTTTAACCGATCTTATTTCCGATGTTAGCAAGTTTGTTCCTATTAGTCTAGGTTACCACCGAAGCGTGCAGTGCATAACCCTAGTGAAGTTAAGACAGATCTCATAGATGAACTACCATTCCTAGCGAAAGATTCCAACCCGTAGACACTTTGTATTTTCCCCCAATGCAAGACGTGTGATTTTTGTGTGGCTGGGGGCACGTCCCAGTCAGTTGCCTCACCTGTTCCTAAGGAAGTCCTAACGTTCCTATGGGGACCATGTAACGAGTGACCAGTACTCAATGAGAGCAATGACTCGGGTAACCTTAAGATTTTACTGGGTGCTTATCTGACCGTGATATTTGAGGAGGTTTAGTGGTCAACGACGGTTCTATTCAAACGACGTCACCACTTTTTGTATGGCTTAGAGTTGTCCCCAGGCCACTTTATTTCATGAAACATTAGTTGGTAGTAGTGACCATTGTCCTAGAAATCAGATACTTAGGTGGAATAGATGTTTCATGGGGAAATAACATACAACGAGGGTCATTGTCCTGAAGGTAGTTTACGTTTACTTTTCTCCGTGTATTTGTGAGTGGCCTGAGGAGATACCCAGGCTTATCCACGTGGGTACGTTGATGGTCAGGAGATGTTTCATGAAGCTAGCGTGACGTTGATATTTTACAAGGTATTCAATTGTTAAAAGCTTGAGGGGCGTGAGTGATACGTTTGAGTAGGCTTTCACGTCATCAACGCCACTTTTAGTTAGCCTGGGAAAGATCCTGGGCTAGTGGTCTAACCAGGCAGTCTGCCCAGGGGCATTTCTCAGTTTCCTTATGGCGGGGCTATGATGAGAAGGAGTCAACGTCGGTGTGACTCCAAAAAGGGACAAGTTATTTTGTGCCGAGTTTGCCTGTCGATTTTCTGGCGGACCCTCTAAAGGGCCCAAAGCCAATGAACCCGTTGCGCAGCTAGGGTGTTCGTCTACCTGGAACCTAGGAGGAGCATTTCTCCAACTATAATTTAACCGGCCAAGAGCGCCTAAGTTTGCACTAAAACGTTAAATAAAATTTAGGATTTGGTGCGTAGTTAGCGTTGATGTATCTTGGGGAATAGGAGGGATCGTATAATCCTGGGTTGCTGGATGTCTAGAGCAATAGTGGGACTATAGATTGAGTGATGGGGCTGGCGTCTGACTGAGTACGCCCTCACAAAAACGTTCTAAAGTCGGCACACATTTTATGCTCTGGGGGAGGGGGCGATATGTACTGAGTTTGGTGGTGCTTTTCCGAATCGATATTATTGTTTTCCCTAAATTCTACAATGACTTGGATAGTCTGCTTATGGGGCAACCCATAGGAATTCCTCCGACGTGTGGATGTTTAGCAATGAATGCTAAGAGTTGGTCCAAAATTACATGTAACTATTGGGGCAATTTTCTGCCGAAAGTTGCTCAATATTTACCGGTTTTGGGTCCCGGTAAAATTTAGTAAACTTTTACGGTAGTTCGGCTACAGAACTATAGCAAAACATATGGGGCCTTTATGCTACCTTCGGATCGGTTGTTATTGATGTCTAAAATGGCGCAAAAATAACAGGTTTGGGTGGGGGCAACTTTTGCTGACTTTGATTTGATATGTAGAGGCTTATTTCGGGTGGCTCAAGCTCCTGCCGAACTGTTCTGGTCGGCCTACCCTAAGACGACGGTTTAAGGCGTTGGGGAGGTATATCCTACTTTGGCGTTGACTGGGAACACCTTCTAAACTTGCTGCAAAACGATAATTGCACTCTAGTTCGAAATATTTTCGTCAAGCTTCACTTGCGACTGCTAAATTCCTACGGAACTAGTCCCTAGAATAAACTGGCAAGTCGGACTCGAGATATGTACCCGATCCTCTTCATTCTTTCAATTCCCCCTTCTACGTCTCCTATCCCAAACCCCAATTCAGCGTTGTGTCGCTGTTTGTGCGACTTACGTGTTTGCGATGCAGTACAGCTTCCACTGCCTTGTACTGCCTCGAACGATGGTAATTTTGATATTTCCATCGATCAATCGAGGTATATTTTCAAAGAGGGGACTCTATCATCTTGCAACAAAATCCTATGACGACAGAGAGGAGAGAAATCTGAATACAAACCTGCAACATATACATATATGAACCTGAATCTGAACCCCAAATATATATCTGAATCTGAACAACAAATGTATATACGACCTAACGGGTCACAATGCCGAAATAAAAGAAAAACCTGAAAAGTCAGCGATCAAGTCGCTCTGAAAAAATTTGAGGGTTTTGCTCTCATCGGGTCTGACGAAAAACTTTTCTCAGAACCCAGCTAATTTCAAAGGGTGGGGGCGCATGCTAAATTTCATGTTTTGCTCCAAATTTTGATCATAATCGGTTCCTGATCATTATTTTAAATAATGTAGAACCCTAATCGTTTAGGGTGCTAAGGTTAGTTACTTGCCAGTCCATGATCATTTAGGGGTGAATCCTGATGGTTGGCATAATCCTGATAAGATGGTGGAAAAGGGTCGTAGTGGTTTTATGATGCACATAATTTGACGTATTCCCGGCTCGAAGGAAACGCACGTTTTTACGCTGAACCGGTGGTTCGTATAATCATATCAAGATTTAACCTCACAAGAAAATTCTCCGTGTACAGTCAGACAAATCTCGAGACAACAAGAAAATAACCTGAACCTTGAGCCGCATTTAGTGCTATTGAGTATGCTGGTATACGATAAAAGTCGCAGTGCCCTTCAAGGGACACTTGCTAAAAGGTGCATCCTAATGTCCAAATGCATCCATTGTCCAAAGAAGAGGGAGGGGCCGAATTACAATAAAACTTAGCACGGCTTTGTTTTCGTCAGACACGTGCGTTGTTGGAATCGCGGGGTTTACGCTGACCTTGGGTGCATTTGGAGGTCGCGCTATTTGGTCGCGCTCGCTGTTAAGTTCACAAATCTCCATAAAACGATGTATAAATATATGTTACTGCATGGTCCTGATGTGTTTTAAGGTAGGGGCACCGTGATTTAGCTATTATCTGGTCGGTACTACTGTCAAGTGGTAAAACATAAATGAGCTGATCCTAAGAACGTTAATCTCAACCTAGAAATTCGAGCTAAATATGCACAGACAAGTATCAAAATCGCATGTATAGAACTGATTATATATTGCATTAAATGATGGTTATCATACAAAAAGAAAGCATCATGGAAGCAAGTAAGCATTCGATAAAAAGATCCGGTGCCGAGGCACCCGGTTTGAATCCCGAAGCAAGTTGCTCAAACTTAGTCAACCCTAGAATTTTGCGTTACGACCCTGGCCGGGGGCCATGTTTCGGCTCGTTCGCCAGGCCTTAATACCGAAATTTGCTTAGCTCGTCTACGAGTAATTTTGTTTACCCACCCAAAGCAGAGTGGTGCCGGTGAAGGCACCTGCCTCCCTTACCGAAGGACGCGATTCGTTCGGCCCCGATCGCGGCCCGGGCGCCGAAGGTTCTACTAAAATTAAAGTTTTACGCGCATTTCAATATCCCAATAATCCTAGTAGCTGGTTTTCGAAATACAGTGAGCTTCCCATTAAGTTTATACCGTGATCAGCTCACGGAAAAATTCTCTGAAACCCTAACTCAGCTCAATAAGCTTGAAATTTGGATCCGTAGCATCCAAATGATTTGTTTTGTGTTCAACCTATGATCACGGGGAACCAGAGAGACTTCGACAAATATTTTTCCTACTTAGAATCTGCGCAAAGAGAACCGTTTAGACGTTGGTAAATCCAGGGTTCAGTTGAGGTAGCTATTCTTGAACGAAGGGGAGTGCCTTGCGGTAGAGGTAAGAATCAACTAACGGAGTTCGCTACTTGCTACAATCGAGCTCAGAAGTTTAGGGTCATTTCCTATAACGCACCTATCTATATTCCAAACCTTGGGGAAATTAAATCCCCTTTTTATCATGTCATAACTCCCCACCCGTACCTACAACGTCGATCCCTGCGGGCAGCACCAGCTTATACCACTTCACGCGGCACTGGACGCCACGTGGATTACTCTCCAAACGTCCATCGATCGAAAAATCTTCGCGAGCAAAGAAACAAGATAAACATCTCGACGAATAACTAACTATTCCCACGGAGCCGGTCAGCAGAGTCGACCGAACTCCATGACGTCGAAGGCCAACTGATTCGAATAAGTCGGACGTCACGTCCGACCTCGAAATTTTCGCTTATACTTTAAGATAGCGATTTTGTCGCTGTCCAGTGACAGTCGATCTTTCGTCGCCGCTTATTTTTTGAATTTTATTTTGTCGATCAATGGAAAGAGTTCGCTAATGGGTTCAATTTTGTCTACCGCAAACTAGGAATCCCGTTTAAGAGAGTCTGAAAACAATGGGGACGCACCTGCAAAATTGGGCGAAGGTCCATTGTTCTCACTTGGTCTGATCCCTTGTTTGCGTTTGAGAGACAGACAGTACGAAATCTTTTAGCATATTCTCAGCTAAACTAATTATTAAAACTATTAATAATTATTGATAAGATATGAAATAATAACAATTATTTCTAAAAGGTACACTAAGTCTATGTCCATGCCAACTATGAACCCGACCCAGTTTCATGCCGCTCGTAATATGAAACCCACGCAACAACGTGCAAACATTGCACGTTGTTGTGTCTGACTGCCGTCAACAAAGTCGAATGGAATGTCGCTAAGCCTGAGCAATACCTAACTGAACGAAGTAAA